>JACEFZ010001930.1:22500-57500 GCA_014155875.1 Cepaea nemoralis | reverse complement strand
CATCAACTATGTCTAGTTGTTGTTACTACACTACACGCATCAACTATGTCTTGTTGTTGTTACTACACTACATGCATCAACTATGTCTAGTTGTTGTTACTACACTACATGCATCAACTATGTCTAGTTGTTGTTACTACACTACATGCATCAACTATGTCTAGTGGTTGTTACTACACTACATGCATCAACTATGTCTAGTTGTTGTTACTACACTACATGCATCAACTATGTCTAGTTGTTGTTACTACACTACATGCATCAACTATGTCTAGTTGTTGTTACTACACTACATGCATCAACTATGTCTTGTTGTTGTTACTACACTACATGCATCAACTATATCTTGTTGTTGTTACTACACTACACGCATCAACTATATCTTGTTGTTGTTACTACACTACATGCATCAACTATATCTTGTTGTTGTTACTACACTACATGCATCAACTATGTCTAGTTGTTGTTACTACACTACATGCATCAACTATGTCTTGTTGTTGTTACTACACTACATGCATCAACTATATCTTGTTGTTGTTACTAAACTACACGCATCAACTATATCTTGTTGTTGTTACTACACTACATGCATCAACTATATCTTGTTGTTGTTGCTACACTACATGCATCAACTATATCTTGTTGTTGTTACTACACTACATGCATCAACTATATCTTGTTGTTGTTACTACACTACATGCATCAACTATGTCTAGTTGTTGTTACTACACTACATGCATCAACTATATCTTGTTGTTGTTACTACACTACATGCATCAACTATATCTTGTTGTTGTTACTACACTACATGCATCAACTATATCTTGTTGTTGTTACTACACTACATGCATCAACTATATCTTGTTGTTGTTACTACACTACATGCATCAACTATATCTTGTTGTTGTTACTACACTACATGCATCAACTATATCTTGTTGTTGTTGCTACACTACATGCATCAACTATATCTTGTTGTTGTTACTACACTACATGCATCAACTATATCTTGTTGTTGTTACTACACTACACGCATCAACTATATCTTGTTGTTGTTACTACACTACATGCATCAACTATATCTTGTTGTTGTTGCTACACTACATGCATCAACTATGTCTAGTTGTTGTTACTACACTACATGCATCAACTATATCTTGTTGTTGTTGCTACACTACATGCATCAACTATGTCTAGTTGTTGTTACTACACTACATGCATCAACTATATCTTGTTGTTGTTACTACACTACATGCATCAACTATATCTTGTTGTTGTTACTACACTACACGCATCAACTATATCTTGTTGTTGTTACTACACTACATGCATCAACTATATCTTGTTGTTGTTACTACACTACACGCATCAACTATATCTTGTTGTTGTTACTACACTACATGCATCAACTATATCTTGTTGTTGTTGCTACACTACATGCATCAACTATGTCTAGTTGTTGTTACTACACTACATGCATCAACTATATCTTGTTGTTGTTACTACACTACATGCATCAACTATATCTTGTTGTTGTTACTACACTACATGCATCAACTATATCTTGTTGTTGTTACTACACTACATGCATCAACTATATCTTGTTGTTGTTACTACACTACACGCATCAACTATATCTTGTTGTTGTTACTACACTACATGCATCAACTATGTCTAGTTGTTGTTGCTACACTACATGCATCAACTATATCTTGTTGTTGTTACTACACTACATGCATCAACTATATCTTGTTGTTGTTACTACACTACACGCATCAACTATATCTTGTTGTTGTTACTACACTACATGCATCAACTATATCTTGTTGTTGTTGCTACACTACATGCATCAACTATGTCTAGTTGTTGTTACTACACTACATGCATCAACTATGTCTAGTTGTTGTTACTACACTACATGCATCAACTATATCTTGTTGTTGTTGCTACACTACATGCATCAACTATGTCTAGTTGTTGTTACTACACTACATGCATCAACTATATCTTGTTGTTGTTACTACACTACATGCATCAACTATATCTTGTTGTTGTTGCTACACTACATGCATCAACTATGTCTAGTTGTTGTTACTACACTACATGCATCAACTATATCTTGTTGTTGTTACTACTCTACATGCATCAACTATATCTTGTTGTTGTTGCTACAATGTTTTAAAATTCCCACGTAACCTTTACAGGACAACGCTGTCAACATCATCATCTTTCAGCTGATTGTTGATTTCCTGGTAAGATTACGCTAATTAGATACATGGATTATATGTACTGTCACAGACAGGTACATGGATTATATGTCCTGTCACAGACAGGTACATGGATTATATGTCCTGTCACAGACAGGTACATGGATTATATGTCCTGTCACAGACAGATACATAAATCATGGATTAGATGTCATGTCGCTGACAAATACATGAATTAGATATGACGTCACTAACATACATTAATTAGATGTTATGTCACTGACAGTTTCAAAAACACTGAATTAGATGCCATATTACTGACAGATATATAAATTTAGATGTCATGTAACAGACAGATGTGCAAGACATGGATTAGATGTCACTGACAGACTGAGATAATATTGGTTTGATGTCTTTTCAGTGACATTTACACACAGTATTGAATGACAGGGGGTTATAGCAGCACTAGATTGTATTAGAAAGCAGCAAGTCAAATGGTTTGGCCATGCAAGTAGGTTACCAGTCAGTAGCATACTACAACAAGCAATGATGTACAAACCAGATGGAAACAGAGGAAGAGGCCGACCACGTAAACGTTGGACGGAGGGAATAGCAGAGTCCATGGGAATATCGATACATGAAGCCCATAATCGGGCACTCTCACGAAGTTTATACTTCACCTTGACATCGCAAGGTACAAGAGGAACATGATGAGATGAGATGAGATGAGATTGACTGACGTTTTGTCAATCACTAACATTTACACACAATATTGACTGACGGTGTGTCACTGCCAAATACAAGAAGATATCAATGGGTTTCGGCCATCTTAATGTTATGAAGACAATGAGACTGATAACCTGTCTCTAACGTTCTAGCGGAGCTCTCACCCCGGGCAAGTCCTGAAGCTGTGTCAGAGGCGGGGATGGGGGCAGTTGGTTGGATATCCAGTTGATCTGAGGCGAGTAGAACTTGTATCCAATCTTTGTGTTGGCCAGCGTGTAGAGAGGCGAGATGTGTGCCCGCAGGTTCTCCACCTGCACGAAGTCGATGGCCAGATAGAACTTCTTGTGGGGAAGGCCCGTGGTGGTGTTGTCATCGGCCTCCATGGACTTCAGGTCTGTGATCTCCACGTCTTTGCTGGACATGGTGTCCTTGGCCGGGTTCAGATGCTGTCGATAGAGACACGAATGTCGTTGTTACACACGGCAGGTCCACACACAACACTCGTGGTATCCTCGTACTTAATAACATTCATTGAATAGTACTCAGGAAACAAAATCAGCTCACAAAACTTACACACTGCGGGGAAGCAATAAGCACACAAGAATAGAATAGTACTGACACAACACACATGCAACAGTACTTTCACAGCATGAATACAAAAAAACATATAACACTACTTTGACAACATGCCATTACCAGAATTTGCTCACAGTGGCTTATTGCTGGCTAAATGTAGGCCACACAACGGCTTATTGCTGGCTAAATGTAGGCCACACAACGGCTTATTGCTAGCTAAATGTAGGCCACACAACGGCTTATTGCTCGCTAAATGTAGGCCACACAACGGCTTATTGCTCGCTATATATAGGCCACACAACGGCTTATTGCTGGCTAAATGTAGGCCACACAACGGCTTATTGCTCGCTATATATAGGCCACACAACGGCTTATTGCTGGCTAAATGTAGGCCACACAACGGCTTATTGCTCGCTATATATAGGCCACACAACGGCTTATTTCTGGCTAAATGTAGGCCACACAACGGCTTATTGCTCGCTATATATAGGCCACACAACGGCTTATTGCTGGCTAAATGTAGGCCACACAACGGCTTATTGCTCGCTATATATAGGCCACACAACGGCTTATTGCTGGCTAAATGTAGGCCACACAACGGCTTATTGCTCGCTATATATAGGCCACACAACGGCTTATTGCTGGCTAAATGTAAGCCACACAACGGATTATTGCTGGCTAAATGTAGGCCACACAACGGCTTATTGCTGGCTATATATAGGCCACACAACGGCTTATTGCTGGCTAAATGTAAGCCACACAACGGCTTATTGCTGGCTAAATGTAGGCCACACAACGGCTTATTGCTGGCTAAATGTAGGCCACACAACGGCTTATTGCTGGCTAAATGTAGGCCACACAACGGCTTATTGCTCGCTATATATAGGCCACACAACGGCTTATTGCTGGCTAAATGTAGGCCACACAACGGCTTATTGCTCGCTATATATAGGCCACACAACGGCTTATTGCTGGCTAAATGTAAGCCACACAACGGCTTATTGCTGGCTAAATGTAGGCCACACAACGGCTTATTGCTCGCTACATATAGGCCACACAACGGCTTATTGCTGGCTAAATGTAAGCCACACAACGGCTTATTGCTGGCTAAATGTAGGCCACACAACGGCTTATTGCTGGCTAAATGTAGGCCACACAACGGCTTATTGCTGGCTAAATGTAGGCCACACAACGGCTTATTGCTGGCTAAATGTAGGCCACACAACGGCTTATTGCTGGCTAAATGTAGGCCACACAACGGCTTATTGCTGGCTAAATGTAGGCCACACAACGGCTTATTGCTGGCTAAATGTAGGCCACACAACGGCTTATTGCTGGCTAAATGTACGCCACACAACGGTTTATTGCTGGCTAAATGTAG
The DNA here is from genome assembly GCA_014155875.1 of Cepaea nemoralis. Lineage (NCBI taxonomy): Eukaryota > Metazoa > Mollusca > Gastropoda > Stylommatophora > Helicidae > Cepaea > Cepaea nemoralis. The sequence continues at coordinate 52,607 of JACEFZ010001930.1, read as the reverse complement.
GCCACACAACGGCTTATTGCTGGCTAAATGTAGGCCACACAACGGCTTATTGCTGGCTAAATGTAGGCCACACAACGGCTTATTGCTGGCTAAATGTAGGCCACACAACGGCTTATTGCTGGCTAAATGTAGGCCACACAACGGCTTATTGCTCGCTAAATATAGGCCACACAAAGGCTTATTGCTGGCTAAATGTAGGCCACACAAAGGCCTATTGCTCGCTAACTGTACGCCACACAACAGCCTATTGCTCGCTAAATGTACGCCACGCAAAAGCCTATTGCTCGCTAAATGTAGACCACAAAACAGCCTATTGCTCACTAAATGTAGGCCACACAACAGCCTATTGCTCGCTAAATGTAGGCCACACAACAGCCTATTTCTCGCTAAATGTACGCCACACAACAGCCTATTGCTCGCTAAATGTAGGCCACACAACAGCCTATTGCTCGCTAAATGTAGGCCACACAACAGCCTATTGCTCGCTAAATGTAGGCCACATAACGGCTTATTGCTCGCTAAATGTACGCCACACAACAGCCTATTGCTCGCTAAGTGTAGGCCACACAATGGCTTATTGCTGGCTAAATGTCGACCACACAATGCCTGAGAGATATAGCGGGTTCCCAGTGTTCTGCCTCCACCAGAGGGCAGGCTGACTTCTGGGCAGGCAATTTTAGCGACGTCAGGGACTTCACGAAATTGGATATTCCGACGCGAGATAGGAGATAAACTTCACTAAGGTGGATATTCCGACGCGAGACAGGAGATACACTTCACTAAAGTGGATATTCCGACGCGAGACAGGAGATACACTTCACGAAGATGGATATGCCCACGCGAGACACGAGATACACTTCCGGTGGACCCCGAGAGCTGTCAAGAGGCTCAAGGGACCGAGACATTCGGCAACGGCGAAATATTTCTGACGATCGGAAGCCTCCTGCCGCGCTTGCTCCAGGCGGAGTGTTTGCAAAATTACTTACAACATTGAGGTATCATTCTCGTATTTAGACAAACATATTATTACTGTGGATATGTTACTATAATAATACTTTACATCAGATAATATAACATGACTTATAACAATGAGCGTGTAAAATGACATTCACTCAGATAATATAACATGACATATAACATGAGACTGCAACCGTACTTACAATCCCGCCACGAATTCCGTCCCACCACGTCGTCCTTCCAGGGGGGAGGCTAGTGCTGGCGCCCCGATACTTCAAGATGGCTGTCTGGGTGACCCTGTTGATCTCGCAGTTACCATACCCACGCAAGCGAATCCAGTAATTTCTGTGGTGGGGGTGGCGTGGAGAGAGAGAGAGAGCAATGCATTCATGTAAGAAAGTAAGGAATCATGTATTGAATCATTCAGTCAAATATAGTACTCTAAAGTCAGAATGTTGTGCTGTGTATAATCAATACACAGTAAACAATCTTGTTCTCAGGACAAACAAGAGACAATTCCAGGCCTCCTCGTAGCGAAGGAATGATCCAGATGCTATCTGGAGGGACAGCGAAGGCACTCATAGAGTGGCAAATGCTGTATTACAGAATTAAAGCAGCAACATTTAGTACGGCATCGCACTGATGTTAACTGTAAGAAACAATCTAAAGAAGAAATGAATAACGCTATATGACTTCTGAAGGATGGGAAACCTGCTGGTCAGATGGTATACCAGCAGAGGCTGTTAAAGACCACATAGACACCTCAGCTGAAATACTATACTCATAATATTGAAACTCTAGGAGACCAAAGAGATGCCAGCAGACTGGATAGAAGGCTCTCAGATGAGGCTGGCAAAGCAATAGACCTGCAAGAGTACAGACAGGTACAGAGTCAGGAGTTCATAGAGTTATATGGCCCTGTAAACGGCAGGTGTGTGGTACTCACTTGACTTGAGCCTTGGCGTCCAGGACAAAGTTATATTGCCGTGTAAACGGCAGGTGTGTGGTACTCACTTGACTTGAGCCTTGGCGTCCAGGACAAAGTTATATTGCCGTGTAAACGGCAGGTGTGTGGTACTCACTTGACTTGAGCCTTGGCGTCCAGGACAAAGTTATATTGCCGTGTAAACGGCAGGTGTGTGGTACTCACTTGACTTGAGCCTTGGCGTCCAGGACAAAGTTATATTGCCGTGTAAACGGCAGGTGTGTGGTACTCACTTGAGCTTGAGCCTTGGCGTCCAGGACAAAGTTATATTGCCGTGTAAACGGCAGGTGTGTGGTACTCACTTGACTTGAGCCTTGGCGTCCAGGACAAAGTCGAAGCGCTCGCCGGCATAGATGTTCAAGGAGTCGGTGGTGAAAGGCTGCAGAGGGTGGCCGTCACTGGCGATCACTGTCATGTCGTGGCCATCGATGGACAACTGGATAAACACAAGCATGTCTATGTTACACCAACTAGATAGCCATTGAAGTCACCCGAGCATATCTCATGACAATGACCCCCCAACTAGACAATAATAGACCGCGCTTATATAACAGTGATCAACAACTAGACAATATTAGACCGCGCTTATATAATAGTGATCAACAACTAGACAATATTAGACCGCGCTTATATAACAGTGATCAACAACTAAACAATAATAGACCGCGCTTATATAACAGTGATCAACAACTAGACAATAATAGACCACGCATATATAACAGTAACCAACAACTAGACAATAATAGACCGCGCTTATATAACAGTGATCAACAACTAGACAATATTAGACCGCGCATATATAACAGTGATCAACAACTAGACAATAATAGACCGCGCTTATATAACAGTGATCAACAACTGTTGTTGTTTGTCCATTAAGAATGATGGTGATCATTCATTTCATCCAGTGGGGTTGAAAGTATGGAGCCGTGGGTTCTAAGATGGCTGATAAGGTCTATTTTGGCTCGAAATGTTCTTTGACAATGTGGGCAAAGAATGCTTGAGGTTTCTGGAGGAGGATTTCCTGCAGTGGTTTTTCTGTCCTGCCTTTTCTTTACAGCTCTTGCAGTCCTGGTTGCCTCACACATGACTGCACCCTTGTGTAATGATGCACGCCACGAATTTCGGTCTCTGGCTGCAGTCTCCCAGGTGTCATGATGAATTCCAAAAACATTCAGAGAGATTTTCAGAGTATCTTTAAAGCGTTTCCTCTGGCCACCCTGGGAGCGTTTACCACGACGCAGTTCGCTGTAAAAAATTCGTTTAGGGAGCCTGTGATCTGGCATGCCAGTCTCCTGGAGCTGGCTGGTACATAACTACAGTCTTCTCCAAATTGATATTGAGCACAAAGTTGGCACAGGCACGTGAGAAAGCTGAAACATTATGTTGCATGTCCGCCTCTGAGTTGGCGTACAGAGCGCAATCATCAGCAAACAGGAGCTCTCTGACGGTGTCGCTGTTAATTTTGGTTTTAGCTTTCAGCCTTCTGAGATTGAACAACTGTCCATCCATACGGTAGTTGATGTCTATTCCAATGTCGTCGTTCTCGAAGGCATTCATCAACATGGCTGAAAACATGAGGCTGAACAGTGTTGGTGCCAGGACACATCCTTGCTTCACTCCATTGGTGACAGGAAAGGGTTAAGACGATCAACAACTAGACAATAATAGACCGCGCATATATAACAGTGTCACACAATTAGACAATAATAGACCACGCATATATAAACAGTGATCCACAACTAGACAATAATAGACCGCGCATATATAACAGTGACACACAACTAGACAATAATAGACCGCGCATATATAACAGTGACACACAACTAGACAATAATAGTCCGCGCATATATAACAGTGACCAACAACTAGACAATATTAGACCGCGCATATATAACAGTGATCCACAACTAGACAATAATAGACCACACATATATAACAGTGATCAACAACTAGACAATATTAGACCGCGCTTATATAACAGTGATCAACAACTAGACAATATTAGACCACACATATATAACTATGACCCATAAGTAGACAATATTAGATCGCGCATATATAACAGTGACCCACAACTAGACAATAGTAGACCGCACGTATATAACAATTTAAAGAAACCAAATTACTGTATGCGCAATAAATAACATCATCGCGAAAACTTATAATAACATACAGCAAGGGGGTAACAATAGACTGCGGACAGATTACAATATATTATTTAACGTTAGATACAAAATAACGATCTTATCTAGTAGCATATTTTAAAAATATAGTAATGATAACAATACATATTATTCACAAACATACATGATAACATTAAATAGCAGGTATAACAAAACATATCAGGTATATACACATATAACAGGTATAACAATAAACAGAGGTATAACACTAGACAGCAAGTATAACAATAGACAGTAAACTTAAAACATATAGTAGGTATAACAGTAGTTAACATCTATAACATATAACAGGTACAAAAACAGATAGCACTAAGTTAACAACACTTGCCGTACTAATAATAACATCCAGCATTTATGTATCAGAAGAAAGCATATATCACAATAGATGTGAACTATAACATCGTTCAGCAAGTATAACAACAGTTGTGAACTATAACATCGTACAGGAAGTATAACAACAGATGTGAACTATAACATCGTACAACAAGTATAACAACAGATGTGAATTATAACATCGTACAGCAAGTATAACAACAGATGTGAACTACAACATCGTACAGCAAGTATAACAACAGATGTGAACTACAACATCGTACAACAAGTATAACAACAGATGTGAACTATAACATCGTACAACAAGTATAGCAACAGATGTGAACTACAACATCGTACAGCAAGTATAACAACAGATGTGAACTACAACATCGTACAGGAAGTATAACAACAGATGTGAACTATAACATCGTACAACAAGTATAACAACAGATGTGAACTACAACATCGTACAGCAAGTATAACAACAGATGTGAACTATAACATCGTACAACAAGTATAACAACAGATGTGAACTACAACATCGCACAGGAAGTATAACAACAGATGTGAACTATAACATCGTACAACAAGTATAACAACAGATGTGAACTACAACATCGTACAGCAAGTATAACAACAGATGTGAACTATAACATCGTACAACAAGTATAACAACAGATGTGAACTACAACATCGTACAGCAAGTATAACAACAGATGTGAACTACAACATCGTACAGGAAGTATAACAACAGATGTGAACTATAACATCGTACAACAAGTATAACAACAGATGTGAACTACAACATCGTACAGCAAGTATAACAACAGATGTGAACTAAAACATCGTACAGCAAGTAAAACAACAGATGTGAACTACAACATCGTACAGCAAGTATAACAACAGATGTGAGCTATAACATCGTACAGCAAGTATAACAACAGATGTGAATTATAACATCGTACAGCAAGTATAACAACAGATGTGAACTATAACATCGTACAGCAAGTATAACAACAGATGTGAATTATAACATCGTACAACAAGTATGACAACAGATGTGAACTATAACATCGTACAGCAAGTATAACAACAGATGTGAACTATAACATCGTACAACAAGTATAACAACAGATGTGAACTATAACATCGTACAACAAGTATAACAACAGATGTGAACTACAACATCGTACAGCAAGTATAACAACAGATGTGAACTACAAGATCGTACAGCAAGTATAACAACAGATGTGAACTATAACATCGTATAGCAAGTATAACAACAGATGTGAATTATAACATCGTACAGCAAGTATAACAACAGTTGTGAACTATAACATCGTACAACAAGTATAACAACAGATGTGAACTACAACATCGTACAGCAAGTATAACAACAGATGTGAACTACAACATCGTACAGCAAGTATAACAACAGATGTGAACTACAACATCGTACAGCAAGTATAACAACAGATGTGAACTATAACATCGTACAGCAAGTATAACAACAGATGTGAATTATAACATCGTACAACAAGTATAACAACAGATGTGAACAATAACATCGTACAGCAAGTATAACAACAGATGTGAACTATAACATCGTACAACAAGTATAACAACAGATGTGAACTACAACATCGTACAGCAAGTATAACAACAGATGTGAACTACAACATCGTACAGGAAGTATAACAACAGATGTGAACTATAACATCGTACAGCAAGTATAACAACAGATGTGAACTACAACATCGTACAACAAGTATAACAACAGATGTGAACTATAACATCGTACAGCAAGTATAACAACAGATGTGAACTATAACATCGTACAGCAAGTATAACAACAGATGTGAACTACAACATCGTACAACAAGTATAACAACAGATGTGAACTATTATAACAGTGACAAAGGAAGTAACTAGAGTCGAGTTGGTACAAAGTTTTATATTTTATTCTCAAGACGACAGGCCGCGTCTTCTCAGCTGGGCTATCGGATGTTTTTCTGCCTATAACAACATCATACGTCACGATTGAGCATCTCCCCCCCCTTTCAGTCTCAATGCTCAATCGTGCTGTATCGGAGTTTTCCAATAGACCCCAATTATACCTACACTGTTACACCTCCCCATGTTTAATAAAGAATTTTCCTTATAAAGGAAAAATCTTTACTCTAAATCCCCATATTCCATTCCCTCTTTGTCTTCTAACCTATGCTAAAACCAAGTTTGAGTAAACAATACATCTTTTACTCTTCTCCCAGTGGCATGGTCTGCCAACAACCTCCCCATATACTTCTTTATACTTCTTCTTCGCATTTTATTTATATAATACCACGGTTAATCCAACCAGTCCTTCTTTCCTTTTTATTTCCCCAACATTTTACAGTCAACTACATAACCTCCCCATGTTATTCTTCATTTCTGGTTCTCTCTGGTTACCTATATCAAATATACATATTATAAAAACAGCTCATAAAATTTCTCATTCTTCCAAACCCCAGGACGTACAAAAACAAAGTAGTTAGAAAAAGTAAAGAAGTGGTGCGCACCAAATAAAGAATAGTAAAGAATGAATACACGACATGACCACATGGACATATAGTAAATGTACATTTAAGACATTCACCCTTTATTTAAGACATTCACCCTTTACCTCCCTTGCCAATAAAAAAAATTTTGTAAAATAATTTTTTTTTTAAAACACCTTTAAGAAATATATTATTGTTCGTTATAAAACAATTTGGCATAAGTTTTCATAAACCTTTTATATTTCACATTGACATTGCCAACCACCATTCCGTTCCTCTTCCGTTATCTCACCTTTTACCATGATCCCATGTTCATATTTTATGAACACCTTAAATATAATTAAAGCTGGTATTTCACAGCACCTATATCTTTCCCCCGTACAACCCATCCTGTTATTTTATAAATAAAGTGACGTGTGTGCAGACCCTGGATACGTCTATCCATTCGTGCATACACGTTCACCAACTATGGTTTCCCACTAGTTAATGAATGCATAGTTTCCCCTTATCTTATATCAGTGGACAAATTAGTTTTTATCAACTCTTTTCTTAACGAAAAACCTTTAGCAAAACCTCCTTCATTTGAAACTTAAACTTACTTAACTAACTTTACAAGCATTTAACTCAATATACCAAATCATTCATGTAATCGAAATAAAATGAACACAACCTCCAAATTAATCTAGAAGAAAAAAACACATTTTAAAATGACATAACATATCCTATTCTACCTATCACTATTGGACACTTTTACGGACCAATAGTTCTTGTCAACTCAAATGCTATGAACACAATCACCCTACTCTAAACCAATTACTCAAACAATAACAATCATATTTCAAGACCAAATCAAGAAAACAAAATGAGGTATTACAACTTAGGCTCAATAAAACAACCAAACAACATCCCTCATTTTCTAGTAGTAACTCAAGCATAAAAACATTTCCTATATGACTCATAACTCATAAAACTTAGATTTCATAAACACCGTTTTCAACACAATTTTAACTCTCTTAAAATTACCACCAGCATTAGGCTCTCATAAATGACGCATATCCAGTATTTATATGACCGAGAAGACTAAACCTCCTATCTATATATCTGTTAACTACAGATCAATTATGAACATATCTGTTCTATCTACACAAACAAATTAATAATCAACAACCACCATATTATTTATTATCTCCTAACATCACATGACATCCTGAATAAGCTCTTAAGTAAGCACTGTAACCTATATCCAACATTAACTCAATGTAGCCATCCTCTACTTATCAACGTACTTGTGATCTGTCCTGTCTATTATTATTATAACTTGTTAACCCCTATCTTTAAACATGGCACTTCTAACATCAATAAAAAAATACATTCACCCACTGTACTAACATCATCAAGACCACTTTTTCCACCGTTTCGTATACTTCTTCTTGTTATCTACAGTACTTTCGATTTATCTATCTCTTACGTTTCCATTTCCTCAACAACTCTAAGTTTCTCTGAATAAGTGCTAACTCTATATCAACATCTTCTTCTTCGTACAACCTACTAGCCTCCTCCATACTACTACTTGACTCTGACTTTTCATCCATTTCTTCTTCTTCGTCTGTATGTCTCTCTTTAGCTGCCGCCAATTTCTTCCGTTCAACATCCCACCTAATTTGTCGATCACTCTTTCTTAAGGATCTTTCTAGTATAGGTATATCGTCTCCGCTTGTTGAATCATCTCTAATTCTTCTCTGTCTTTTTACTTCTTTATCTCTTTGACTGTCCATTCTTCTTTTTGTTGCTTGTCTAGTATTTTTAAATGGAGCACCTGTGTCTTCTTCCATACTATCATAATGAGTTTCATTTGTCCCTTCTTCTTCCATTCTTTTCGGAATTGTCTGTTCTTGTTCTTCGTAACTTGGATTTGCTAACAACTGATTTTGTTCTGGTTCTTTTCTAAGATCTGGGGTTACTGTAGCTCTTCTAAGATCTGGGTTTACTGTAGCTCCTCTAACAACTTGTTCATCCAAAAATTTTGCATCCGAATAACAATTATTATTATAATTATTATTTTCTATCTCATTTTCATCTCTTCTTAAGTGTTCAACATGTGCCCTTGCTATGTGTGCTGTGACCTGGTTCTTTATAATATACGATACATTACCTAGTTTTTCCAAAACGTAATAACCTGGAATCCAACGAGAATCAAACTTAGAGTTTCTTCTATGCTTTTTGTAATAAACTCTATCACCTACTTTAAACTCCTGTAATTTTGTATTTACATTTTTGTACTTTTTCTGTCTTTCCCTAGCTTTTATTATATTATTCCTTAACCTCATATGTGCTTTATGCATTTCTTGTATTATGATCTCTTGAAAATCTTCACCCATATATTTCCGTCTAGGTTTTAATAAATTATCTATAGGTAATATTGGTTCTCTCCCGTGTATTAAATAAAATGGCGAAAAACCCGTGCTCTCATTTTGATTTGTACGAATAGCGCTAAGAGCAGGTCCCAAAAATAGATCCCAATCTTTTTCATGTTCATCAATAATCTTTGCCACAATGTTGTATAACGTCTGATGTTGACGCTCATTTTTCGCATTTGACGAAGGTCTATAAAATGAGGTCTTTATATGTCTTATGTTTAAATCTTTTAATAACTTTTCGAATTTTTTATTTACAAATTCTCTACCATTATCTGTAAGTATACTTTGTGGGCAACTAAACCTTGGTACGAACTCCTGTAAAAAAATATTAATGACAGTATCCGCGCTCTTATCTGGAATTGCATAAACCTCTGGCCAAAGACTGTAGATGTCTACTATATGAATTAAATATACATTTCCTGACAATGTTCTGGGGTGTGGACCTGATATGTCTAAACTAATCTTTTGCATTGGGAAGTGAGGAATATCTGTGTCCTGTAATGGAGACTTTATTGTTTTCATGTTCCTTAATCTGCACTTTTCACACGTATCTACATATTTGCATGCAGATTTAAATAAGTTTGGCCAATAATATTTACTTGTAAGTGCTTTCACTAGTTTGTCTCTACCGAGATGTCCATTTTCATCATGATATGCTTTTAAAAGTTCATTTTCCAAATGCTTTGGAACATATTTCCTTAGTTGTTCGTTCTTTTCACACATATAATATAACTGTCCATCCTCTTGTAATAGCAAATAATTCCTTTTATATTTGTTATCTTCTGTTTCTCGTAACTTTTCCTTTATTTGTATGATTCTTGGGTCCAAATCCTGCTCTTCTTTCATATTGAATTGTGCTAACTGTAGATCTTCTTCTCTATGTTCAGACTCTTGATCTGATGGTAAGCTATCAAATTCTCCCCCATTTATTATAGCAGAATCCAGAATATTTACCTGCCAATTCCTGTCGTCTATCTCTGGTTCGGCTGCCTCCTCTTCTGTATCCTCTGATGACTGTGTATATGGAATTCTAGACAAAAGATCAGCGCATGTGTTTATCTTACCCGGTATGTACTCAATTTTCGCGTCGTACCCCTGTAGATTCAATGCCCATGTCTGTATTTTCCTGTTCTGCACTGGAGCTTCTAAAAAAGACTTTAAAGGCATGTGGTCAGTTCTAATAACAAAACTTGCGTTATGTAAATAGTAATTAAGTTTTTGAAGAGCGTAATGAATCGCGTAAGCCTCCTTCTCGATAGTACTCCATTTTTTTTGTGATTTACTAAGCTTATGAGACAAAAAGTAGATAGGTCTTTCATTTTTTACCCCTGGTATTCCAGATTCTTTTCCTTCATATGGTTGTACTAAACATGCTCCTACTGCATTGTCTGAAGCATCTGTGTATAGTATTAACTGTTTGTTTAAGTCTGGATGCGTCAATAGTGGTACCAGTGTTAAGCTTGTTTTTTAAATAGTCGAAGGCTTTTTGACACTCATCATCCCACTTAAACCTGGCGTACTTGGCTGTTAAATTTGTAATTGGTTCAGCTATCCTTGAAAATGCCGGAATAAACCGTCTATAATACGCACACGTTCCTATAAAAGCACGTACTTCCTTAACGTTTGTTGGTGCAGGTAACTCTTTAATAATCTTTATTTTGTTCTGGTCTGGTTTTATACCCTCTCTATTTATAATATACCCTAAATATTTTGTTTCTGTTTTTAAAAATTGGCACTTACTAAGCTTCAACTTCACATCATGCTTTCTTAACCTGTCAAACACTAGTCTAACATGTTTCAAATGATCTTCTACATCTCCTTTGGTATAGACCAATATATCATCAATATAAGCAAGAGCGAACCTTTGCATACCCTCTAGAACTTCATTTATTAAGAGCATATAGTGTGAGGGCGCCGTCTTGACACCAAAAGGCATTCGTAAGAATTCGTACGAGCCCATGTGGGTACAAAAGGCACTTTTCCGTTGCGCGTCCTCTGACATCGGAATACACCAAAACCCTGACCTTGCGTCTAACGTTGTGAAATATGTAGAGCCATTAAGTAGCCCCAAAATGTCATCAATTACCGGCAGTGGGTATGCTACATTCTTGGTGATTTTGTTCAACGCCCTGTAGTCGCAACAGAAGCGACTCGAACCATCAGGCTTGGCCACTATGACGACCGGAGATGACCATTCTGACTTCGACCTTTTTATTATTCCTGCTTTCAGCATCTCTTCTATTGCCTTTTCCATTATTTCTCTGTTTCTTAATGGAGTTCTGTATGGTTTTAGACTTATTGGTGGATGATCTCCCGTGTCTATCTCCATCGTAACCGTCCGCGTCTTACCCAATTCCAAATCATTAACCGCAAACACATCTTGATTTTGCTTTATAAACTGTTCTAACACTTCCTTATTTTCCGGCGAAGCTTTTAACTGTGACAGCAATTCTTGTTCCCTTGTTATTTTGTCTAGTGAACATATATGGGCTTTATTTCTTCTATATGGATGGATCAATTCATCCATTCCGACTCTCCCTCTTCTTCCGCGTCCGCGTCTGTCACTTCTCCTTTCACTAGAAGTTTCCAAATAACTTGTTCCCGACACTTCTGTTCTATTCGTTGCTAATATGTCACCAATGTTATGATCTAATTTGGCTATCACACATCCTCTATATAACTTGATTTCTCTCCCTGTGTTGTTGATAACCATTACTGGAAAGGTTAATTGTTTATCCAACTCCATTACTCCATCTGGAACCTCCAAACCAGGCTCATCAATTATTTCTTCTTGTAACTCAGTGATTCTGACTGTGTTTCCTTCCACATAATATGGGTTTCTCTTCAGCTTCGCTTGTATCAAATTAACCGACTGTGGTTTTAATGTCGTTGTCATTTTGACCCTAACTAGTGCTGCTATATGCATATCCTCTTCCATATCTATATATACGTCTCTGAATTTTAACTTATGTAAATCATAAAAAAGTCTTATCCCATTCTTTATCAAAAAATCTCTTCCTATCAACATATTTCTATTTAAACCCCTCACTACATGAAAAAGGTGTCTTATGTTTATCCCCCCTAACTTAAAATTGATCATTGTTTGTCCAACTACTTGTAAATTCTGTCCAGTAACAGAGTGTAAATTATTACTACACTTAAATACTCTACAATTTCTTACTATTTTGTATAAAAAACTTTCTTTTACTACACTAACTTGAGCTCCTGAGTCTATTAATGTACGAACTCTATACTTCCCTATTTCTAATATACACGAGCTATAATCTGTTTTATCTTCTATAAATTTTCTTGACTTCATCCATTTGAAAATATTCTCTGTTCGATCTATTATACTTGTTATTAACATACTCTCTAACACTTGGGACCCTATTATTTACCCTCCTATCATAGGTCCTGTCTAATAGGTAGGGCGCCGATTTACCTGTGTTCTTGTACCTGTAAAATTCCTGTGTCCATCAACAACATTCCCAGTCACCCTATTATTATCATATCTACTCTGTGTATTCGACTGGACACGCCTGTTATTACAAAAACGAGAAACATGTCCCCGTTGACCACAAACCCAACAGACAATGTTTGTGTTATTTGTGTTTCTTACTGCCTCACTTGTAGGGTATCTCACATTTCTTCTTTCAACATAATCGCTCCTATTTCTACCTTGTAAGGTTTGTATACCGCCTCTCCTATTCCATCCGAATCTCGTTTGTCCTATCTCCATGGGCTCCTCAATTCTGTCGTCTCTATTACTTCCCACTTCTCGTCCTGTTCTTAATCTAAACCTTCGTCTCAAATTTTCCTCTTGCACCGCAATATCCACCGCTTGTGATAACCTCTCAGGGTTATCCCTCATCAGCTTAAGTTTCAAACCATCAGATTTGATGCCATCCACAAAAATCCCTACCAACATCCTTTCCACCTCCTCCCCTCGCACATTCTGTCCTAAGAATGCCTCTTCAGCCAGGTTAATCAACCTATCGCTAAACAACTGTACCGTTTCTCCGTTATTTTGTTTAGCCTGCCTCAACACCGAAAATGCATGTTGCGGATCCGTAATTTCTGCATATTTTCTTGCTAGGTCCTCTTTGAATTGTTCCCATGTCTCATCTACCCTAGCCTCTAATTTTCTTCTTATATGATCTGAGACCGGTTCTGTTGCCGTCTGATACGCTAGTCTCATTTTCTCTTCATCCGTTGCCGAGATCAAATAGGCATATTTTTCTATAGAGGTGACCCACTTCTTATAGTCCTTAGCCTGTCCACTAAATTTCACAATTTCTGTTGCCATCCCCTGTTGTTTGATCACCATGTTAAGTCGGCCTACTGCTGTTCCTACGCCTGTCAGAACTTGTGCTAAGGTGTCCTGTTCCGCCATGCTGAAAAAAATAGCAAAACAAAGCAAGCAACCAATCACACAATTATAATTTCCCAAATCCCAACCAGCACAATTCAGTTGGTTATAATATTGTAAGATATTACATTAATCAGAAGAAGCACCAACGATGTCCTGTCTGAGCATAGGAAGAATGAACCCTGTCCTCGAAAAAAAAACTCAAACTGGTGGCAATCAGAAGAAGGTTCCTTGTAGATAATGTTCTGTACTCCACTCTAATTAAGGAATTCGGAACCTCACGGGAGACCTCGAAATATACCACTCTGAGTCTATTTCTAAATTACTCTGTTACCTTCAGTTCAGTTCAACCAACCAGATCCCGCATTAGGTGAAACTTTGTCTCAGAATTCAAGTGGTGGAGTTCAGATATCAATTCTCCTCCCTCAGGTACTTTCGTCCTTCTCATGGGCTGCCAGAAAATTCTTCAACCCCTGGTCGGGTCACATCTCATGGGCTGCCAGACAAATCTTCGACCCCCTGGTTGGGTCCCTTCCTTGATTCTCAGGTGGGTACTTCAACGTCGTATGGAATGGGTCATAGGATAAACGAGGCCCAAGGATGGATCAGGTTTGTTTGGGTCATAGGAATAACAAGGCCCAAGGATGGATCAGGTGTTGTTTGGGTCGTAGGATTAACAAGGCCCAAGGATGGATCAGGATCTGCTAACGGCCAGTGACGACTTGACCTTGAACGAGCTCTGACTTCTGATTAAATCTTGAAAGTGGCAAGGTTCAGGCAACGGCCAGGTTAGGCCCCTTGTAAATGATTCAGTTCAGCCACGGCTCCTGATTCTTGAGTACTTCGCGTGATAGGCCATGATTTATTATCTTCATAATATTTCTTACAGCATGCCGTCAGTGGATAGTTTTTTGTTGTTTGTTGTTGGCCGGCCTAGATCAACCTCAGATCCTCGGTCGAGGGCACCATTAATTACTCCCTATAACAGTGACAAAGGAAGTAACTAGAGTCGAGTTGGTACAAAGTTTTATATTTTATTCTCAAGACGACAGGCCGCGTCTTCTCAGCTGGGCTATCGGATGTTTTTCTGCCTATAACAACATCATACGTCACGATTGAGCATCTCCCCCCCCTTTCAGTCTCAATGCTCAATCGTGCTGTATCGGAGTTTTCCAATAGACCCCAATTATACCTACACTGTTACACTATAACATCGTACAACAAGTATAACAACAGATGTAAACTATAACATCGTACAACAAGTATAACAACAGATGTGAACTACAACATCGTACAGCAAGTATAACAACAGATGTGAACTACAACATCGTACAGCAAGTATAACAACATATGTGAACTATAACATCGTACAGCAAGTATAACAACAGATGTGAATTATAACATCGTACAACAAGTATAACAACAGATGTGAACTATAACATCATACAACAAGTATAACAACAGATGTGAACTATAACATCGTACAACAAGTATAACAACAGATGTGAATTATAACATCGTACAGCAAGTATAACAACAGATGTGAATTATAACATCGTACAACAAGTATAACAACAGATGTGAACTATAACATCATACAACAAGTATAACAACAGATGTGAACTATAACATCATACAACAAGTATAACAACAGATGTGAACTATAACATCGTACAGCAAGTATAACAACAGATGTGAATTATAACATCGTACAGGAAGTATAACAACAGATGTGAACTATAACATCGTACAGCAAGTATAACAACAGATGTGAATTATAACATCGTACAGCAAGTATAACAACAGATGTGAACTATAACATCGTACAGCAAGTATAACAACAGATGTGAACTATAACATCGTACAACAAGTATAACAACAGATGTGAATTATAACATCGTACAACAAGTATAACAACAGATGTGAACTATAACATCGTACAGCAAGTATAACAACAGATGTGAACTACAGCATCGTACATCAAGTATAACAACAGATGTGAACTATAACATCGTACAGCAAGTATAACAACAGATGTGAATTATAACATCGTACAACAAGTATAACAACAGATGTGAACTATAACATCGTACAGCAAGTATAACAACAGATGTGAACTACAACATCGTACAGCAAGTATAACAACAGATGTGAACTACAACATCGTACAGCAAGTATAAGATGAGGACAAGGGCAAAGCCCTCTTTGAACGCTACCTTGAGCAGAGCAACCAGACAAACATGGGAGGCCGGAATCTGGCCAAGGAGGTCACCTCAGACAGATGCAAGGCCCAGAACACTTCGGATGAAGACACAGTGACAGTGAAAGAAATCAAGGCTGTGCTTCGACGATCAAAAAACAGTGCTCCAGGTCCTGATGGCATAAGATACGACGACATAAATAGGTGTACCGACAATGAGCTAGAGAAACTAGCAGACATGTACAACAACAGTATAGGGAGTGCTAGCATCAAGGAGTAATGGTTACATAGCTATCTGATTCCCTTGCCGAAGCCTGACAAAGACCACCAAAAAATTCAGGGATATCGAATTATAACCATGCAGAATACAGTAGGCAAGTTGCTGGAGAAGGTAATTGCCAGGAAAATATCAAGCCAACTAGAGAGGCAAGGTGTTTTCCCACCTACCCTGGGTGGGTACCGTCCAAAAAGAGAAACCTGGACCAATGCAGCAGTCTTTGCCCATGATGTCTATGAAGGTTTCCACTCAGGCACTGAAACTGTTGCTGCAGCGATTGATCTTGAGGACGCATACAACAGAGTACCACTGGATTTTTTAATGTTTCAGCTTCTTGAACTAAACGTAAGTCCATTCCTCCTTAGTTGGATCGCTGCAGCCCTCTTCCAACGGAAAGTAGTTTTTAGATGTGGCAGTTGGACTTCGGAACCAACAACAATATATCCTGGCCTACCACAGGGATCACCATTATCTCCGGTACCGTTCAACGCCTACACAGTGAGAATCACCAGTGAGCAGATCACTGGACCTGGCAGGACATTGTCGTATGCAGATGATGTTTTAGTGTATCGTCAGGGTAAGGATAGAGAGGAGGTTGCTGTGGAACTACAAACCGAACTCAATCGCATAAGTACTTGGTGTGATGAAGCCGGGGCAATGGTCAACCCAACAAAGGCAACAGTGACTTGGTTCTCGTTGAATAATCATATTGTCAACAATCCAACACCAACTGTAATGCTGTGTTCAGAGACGGTGGAAAGAACGCAGGCAATGAATTACCTGGGGATACGGTTTGATCGAAGCCTTGCTTATAATGTGCACATAGACCAGGTGATAACAAAGGCCAAAGCGGGGCTTGGCAGCGATGCGGGTGATGGCGGCAGCAAACTGTGAGCAGCGCCATCTATGTCTTCTGTACGAGGGGCTGGTCATGTCTGTTTTGGAGTATGCAATGGCAATCCTGACTCTCAGCCATAAGCAGATAGAAAGGATGGAAAGGATACAGAATGAAGCTATGCGCATTATTCTTGGATGTACAAGAGATACAGCATGCAGGGCGATGCGCTACCTTCTTGATTTTCCAACCATTGAAGAGAGAATGCAAGTTTGCAGGGCACGCGCCTACCTCAGAATTAACGCAAACACACAGCATCCACTGCATAGTGAAATTAGGAAGGTGAAGGGCAGCAGGTTAAAAAGAGGACGGTCGTGGATGGGTCAAGCCGAAGACATTCTTCAACAGGTGTGTTCACTTGAGGACTTAGAACCTGGCGAGGAGTGGGTGCAAGTGCCAACAGACTTCTGCACATCCTTTTCAGTTTGCATCCAACTAGATAGAAAATGCAGACAAGAAAATCCGGCTGCTGTGGAGGCTGAAGTACAAGCGTTGATTTTCGAGAATTCGCTAGACAGTGACGCGGTCATCTACACAGATGGGTCGGTCGTCCGACATGTGAGAAGCTCATGGGCCTTTACAGCTCGGGCCGGAGGGAGAATTGTGAAGGAGGACTCTGGTGCTTTCACTGAAACCACAAGTAGCCTGACCATGGAAGTCATGGCAGTAAGTAAAGCAATAACATGGCTCGAGACACAGACATTCACTAGGGCTTGTTTCCTTAGCGACTCAATGAACATGATCAAGAGGATAGAGGAGGGGTCGATCCGAAGAGAATGGTTGCTGCCTCTGGAGCGGTCTCGGCTGGCAAAGATTAATTTCATCTTCGTGCCAGGTCATGCGGGAGTACAAGGAAATGAGCGGGCTGACAAGCTCGCAGGTGAGGCTACTGTGGAGGGCGGACGCGCCATGGACCACGCTGACATTCTGAATGCTCTACGAGAAGTGAGACTTTTGCAAGAACCAAGTGATGACTGTGAATCTACAACAATGGCCAGACTGCGAGAGCAGCAAATTAAAAGAGGGGTGGCCAAACAAGAACACTACGCAGGAAGCCAAAGAAGATTGATAAACCAACACAGAACTGGCGTCGTTAGCCGCTACACGCTGCGGGATTTGCTGAGGAGGGGATCCGATCACTTATGGACTGAATGGTCCGATGTGCAATAAGGATGATCTGTCGACTAATTAACTAACTAACTAACAGCAAGTATAACAACAGATGTGAACTACAACATAGTACAGCAAGTATAACAATAGATGTGAATTATAACATCGTACAACAAGTATAACAATAGATGTGAATTATAACATCGTACAACAAGTATAACAATAGATGTGAATTATAACATCGTACAACAAGTATAACAATAGATGTGAATTATAACATCGTACAACAAGTATAACAATAGATGTGAATTATAACATCGTACAACAAGTATAACATAGTTTAACTTTAACATCGTACAACAAGTATAACAATAGATGTGAATTATAACATCGTACAACAAGTATAACAATAGATGTGAATTATAACATCGTACAACAAGTATAACAACATAGTTTAACTTTAACATCGTAAACAAGTATAACAATAGATGTGAATTATAACATCGTACAACAAGTATAACAATAGATGTGAATTATAACATCGTACAACAAGTATAACAATAGATGTGAATTATAACATCGTACACCAAGTATAACAATAGATGTGAATTATAACATCGTACAACAAGTATAACAATAGATGTGAATTATAACATCGTACAACAAGTATAACAACATAGTTTAACTTTAACATCGTACAACAAGTATAACAACATAGTTTAACTTTAACATCGTACAACAAGTATAACAACATAGTTTAACTTTAACATCGTACAACAAGTATAACAACATAGTTTAACTTTAACATCGTACAACAAGTATAACAATAGATGTGAATTATAACATCGTACAACAAGTATAACAACAGATGTGAATTATAATATTGACATAAGCCTGGGTCATTGAGATTGAGGTGAGTGACCGGGCATGAGGAAGAATGGAGATGAAAGTGGGAGACAGTAAGGTGAGTGACCTGGCTACGAGGAAAACAATCAACCCTAAGAAATAATGGGGCGGATATGAGTGGAAGGCCCCAGGGGGGATGGGTCGAAAGACAGTTGTGTGTTGTGTGAAGTGAGGAGACTGAAAAGTCAGTGAGAGAAGAGACCGACTGCGGGTCAGGTCGTTTGAGAGAGTTGAGTTTGAGATACCGAAGGTAGTCGGTAGTCCACGGACAACGGGGTTGTGTTATGCTCCGAGTTGTGAAGACAGGCCTGAACCAGAGTGGGTTCTATAGTTGAGCAGTGGCTCCAACCCAATGTGTGGGTTGTATTGTGGGAAATCCAGCCGTGGATAGTAGCTGGATTACCTGTCTTGTGGATTGAGCTTAGAAGCAGGCCGTGAGAAGGCATTGATGTGTGCTGGTTAAATTGTGAGGAGGATATTTATATTCTATGGATTACGTTATGTTTCTGGATGTATAAACCTGTTCCGTTTGTCCGTCTTATTTCTGTAATAAAGGATTATGTGCGCCAACGGAATCTTGTTTAATGCCTGGTGAATATGCACTGCGGGGGTGAGTTACATGGCAAGACAGATATCTCCATTGACACACCATGAGTATCGTTACCTAGACAACGACCATCACACAATAATATCATGAGCATATCATCGTAAGAACTTCGTGATATTATCATCAAGAAAACGTGGGACATTCTGAGGGCTACGTCCGATTAAGAACATTATAGACAGTGTTGTCATTCTGAGATATTTGTGGGCTCCTCGCTGAGAGAGGGTGGACAGCGGAGTGTGTCCACCGTATAAACACTGAGTTTTTCTCCGTGCGGGAACTGATACAGACAGTTCACGTCAAGTCCACTACAGGTGAATTGGAACCAACCATATCGCTGAAGCGAGAGGGGGTGATAAAGACACGCCATACAGACTAACCGGGAGAGTCCATTACGGTGACAGGTAAATTTGATACCAGGCAGGAGTGCTGAAACTAGCAGACGCGGCGATGAAAGACCAGTGTTGAATCCAGAGTGGCGAGGGCAGCGTGTGTGTGTGTAGGACGTCGCTGTCGGTGATAATGACAGGATTGGGAACCAAAGATAATTGACAGGTGTGTGTGTGCTGGAGGCAAGCGCACTGTGTTGTTGCAAGTTGACTGGTCAAGATTATTCGACGCAGTAAATAGGACGGGTGGGTACACCAGCGTCCAGGTACTGGGGAAGTACATGTTTGGAAAACAGAGAAAAATTGGCAGTCGCTGATTTGACGGACAGTTGACTGAAGGGGTGGGGCTGTCAAGTTTGTGTGAAAACTGGTTTACGGAGGAATTTTTCACTGAGAGTGATAAAGAGAAATTAGGTTGACCTTGGAAGGAAAGGCTGTTTAACAGTAAGCAGTCACTGAGGAAATTTCCACGGCCTAGTGTGGTCAAGATGACTCATTGTGAATGAACAAAACAAGGTTGTTTTGAAAGAAAGCCAGATTTTATGTTTCGCCTTTGTTGAACTGTTCTATTGTTGTCATCATTATTCTGTTATGAGCAAACAGTTTTAACTTATCGTCATCGCAACCATGGTTGTACTTCTTTGCCGATAATGATTTATATACCCAAATTTAAAGCGCTGAACATTGGCTGCCATTCTCCTTTTCTTTTTGGTGAATCTTGTCGGGTAACGGAAATCCATAACATTAATGATACAGCGAAGCGCCATCTCAGCAACGAAAGTAACAACATATCGAAAGAACACTGTGGTACCACCACGTACAGAGAAAGTACAATAACGTTACGGACTGTGTCGAGACAGAACAGTTTGGATATCACTATCATCTTCAACTTTTGTCGACAGTTCGAACTTGTGATCCCCACCCCACGTGAATTCAATAACCACTCAACAAAACAAGAAGTCGGTTTGAAATCTAGCGTCGTAGACATTTCCAGCGGATTGCGAATAACTATGAAAATGAACAAAAACTTTTGTGACTGATTAATAAGAACTTTTGGCGACGGATTAATAGGCCCATATTTGTCGGCCAACCAGTTACACATTATTATTTTTTATTGTTTTGCTCCCATCGTCATATTTATTGTTGTTGGGTGTTACGCAATTATTTGTATGTGGTCCAGTGTTTGTCAAGAGTAGGGGATTTTGTGTCGCTTCTCGAAGGCCGGGAGGCGGGGCGAAAATTTATTTTCTTACTGTGCACCATGTGTTTTCTGGGAAGTAAATCGTAAGGTCGGTTTGTTTGATTCTGCAGTGAAGCAGGGTGGTCCGAGATTATATACCGTGCCTTTTGGGTCTAACGTCAGATCTGTGTATATTTTCAGTATATATTCCTTTTCTTTCTCTCTTTCTTTTCGTTATATTTACATATAATATTTGTTGTGTTCAGATATATGTTTGTATTGTGATCTTTCGTCATTTCTGCTGTCTAGTGGTCTTGGTCAATTTATGTTTATATTTTACGCGCACTGTGGGTGTCTCTACACAAGCTTGTGGTTGTTATTGTGGTTTATTTCTGTGTCATCATCGTCTCCGTGTACTCAGCTTGTGAAGTCTAGCGTTGGATAGTCATCACTTAGTGTTATCATCCATTTGTTTGTATATGTATTTATATGTATGTTTAACAATATTTCCAGGGACTTTATGAACTTGTGGTCATAGATATATATACGAGGGAGTATAGGTGATACTTCCCCCCTCACTACCTAGTGCTTATAGAGTGACTGGGTGAGTACAGAGTGATATTGTAGCACTACGGATTTACGTACACAGGGAGTGCGGGTGTACTTAGGGAAGTGACACAAAGACTAACAGCAGAGTCTGTACATTTATAGTTGGCTGATTCACAGCAACGTGTCCACAAGTACAAGATGCCTACTTTAATGGATTATATTGAAGCAGGTGAAAGAATAGGCCTGAAGGGTAAAGAGTTACAGGAGTATGCCGAAGCAAAAGAACAACAACAGACGGAAAGAGAGGAGAGGCATAATGAACGCGAGGCAAAACGTCTACAGGAAGAGACACAAGTAAAACTAGCTGAGATGGAAAACAAACGTCTACAGGAAGTATAGTTAGCTGAAATGGAAGCCAAGCGTCTACAGGAAGAGAGAGAGAGACACACATGAGAATGGAAATTGAGAAAGAGAAGATTAAGATGGAAGCGGAAATTGCTATTAAAAAGTTAGAATTTGCATCGAAGGGTCAAAGTGAGGAAAGTAGAAAACCGTCGCAGTCGTCACAGAGATTAAAACTGCCATATTTTACGGATCGGGATTGCCTTGAATCCTATCTTGGGAGATTCGAATCGTCTGTAAAAACATTAGGCATTCCAGAGGCAGAGTATGCGATGCGACTTGGCGAATTTCCTACGGGCAAGGCACTAGACACCATGTTCAATTTACCTGTAGAAGAAAGGAACAACTACACTATCTTACGTCAACGTTTGCTGACTAAGTTCCAACTCACTGAGCATGGATATAGGACAAAGTTTAGACAGTTAGTGCCAGAGACAAATCAAGATTTCACAGACTTTGTTAACACAGTCAAAAACACATTTAACAAATGGATGGAGCTCGCAGAAGTAGGGAAAGATTTTAATAAATTAGTAGATCTAATGTTAAGAGACAAGGTAGTATCTGCATGCAATTTTAATTTAGTGGCGTTCTTTGAGGAACGGAAGCCAAAGGACATAGACACAATGTCTCAGTTAGGGCAAAACTACATGACTGCACATCCTAACGTATCTATTGGGAAACTAATGAGTGAGGAAATAGTCTGTGCAGCGTACACTAAACAGAACCAGAATCCAGTTATCAGACCAAGGGCGAAAAGTGTGGATTCAGCACAGAAAGGTGAGCAGCAAGAACTTCAAGATAATGGTTTCCGAGGAAACAATGTTGGTAGAGTAGGACGGTACCCATATAGAAGAGGGAACTTCCAGAGACGTCCAAATTATGCCGGATGTTGGAATTGTGGGAGCTGGAGACACAAGGCAGCAGAGTGTGATACACAACCATTAGATGGACCAACGAACAACAGTAAAAGGGAGATTACTTGTTTCAAATGTGGAAAGAAGGGGCATATCAGCCATCAATGTAGGATGAGAGAAACAGAGCACTCAAATGCAGTGCAAGTAATTGAGACGCTGAACAATGAAGATTGTAGTGGGTGCAAACCTCTTTTTGAAAAAGACAGTCAGCCAGTCCTAATATGTGGTCACACAGTAAAAGCAAGATCAGCAGTGCATGAAGGAGGAAGTCTGAAGCTGCATCAGGGATTTGTCAATGATAGACCAGCGTTAACAATTAGGGATTCCGGATGTACGTCTATCGGAGTGAGGAGAAGTTTAATAGATCCCTCGGATTATACAGGGAAAAATATTAGATGCATAACATTCAACGGCACAGTAGAGTTCTACCCAGTAGCCATAATAACAGTAAAAACACCATATATCACTGGAAGAGTGACAGCGTGTGTTTTGGACTCACCAGTGGCTGATTTGGTCATAGGAAATGTTAGAGGAGTTAAAGATTGTACAGAAGAGGAAGTAGTGTACTGGGACCAAAAATATAGTGTAAGCAGTAAGGAGGTAGTTACCACAAGAGAACCTAAATTAGAGAGTATAGCTGAGGTAGAAGAGGCACTTGAAGTAGACACAGGAACTCAGGACAAGGATAGTACAGCTGAGCAGGTGAGAATGGATCCCAAATATAGTGCTAGTGACTCCCAAAGACAAGATACTACTCTGAACAAATGTTCCCAAGGGTGTAGGAGAGTAGAACATAGGCAGTCAAAGAAAGGTAGATGGTGTTTCGAGAGGAAGAACAATGTTCTCACTCGCAGGTTTTCAGATAGTGGAACTGCACGTGGGCAAGTAGCAGTACCTTTAGCACGCAGAGACCGTTATACTAGAACAGCTCAGGATAGTGCATGTGCAGGGCACATAGGCATAAGGCGTATGCAGCATAAAGCAAGGTGCCAGAGATATGGGCCAAGATTGAATAAAGAGTTCAGACTAAACAGAGACGCAAGTGTAACGGTGCAATATACAGATAGGAAAGTTGAGTCAGGTCAAAAGAGTCTTCGCGACATTACTGACCCAGGGCTAGGGATAGCAAACAGATGTTGTAATTGTAGAGGTACCATGAGTCATGGGTACATGAAAGGTAGACACAGCATCGACAGGAATCAGAGGTGGGTTAATGCAAGAACAGAACCACCTGATATAGGGTCGGTACACAAATAGTATTGTGGGGTCGTGAAGTAGTAAGAGACCTGTGGGTACATAAGTATAATGCTTTTCTATGATGTATTATTATTATTATTATGTGATATATTAGTTCATGCATTGATACACAAGATAGATGGTTGTATTTATGTGTGATGAATATAGGAGTGTAATATGAGCATTTGATGTATTATGTAGTGTGGTAGCTAGAGTAAGGTGCAGCCATACTTAGGGCTACCCAGGCTATATGTCTGGGTCACATGATTAGTAAGTTTTAGTCTCCCAATATTTGAAAACGAAGTTTTCTTTTAAGAGGGGGGTGATGACATAAGCCTGGGTCATTGACATTGAGGTGAGTGACCGGGCATAAGGAAGAATGGAGATGAAAGTGGCAGACAGTAAGGTGAGTGACCTGGCTACGAGGAAAACAATCAACCCTCAGAAATAATGGGGCGGATATGAGTGGAAGGCCCCAGGGGGGATGGGTCGAAAGACAGTTGTGTGTTGTGTGAAGTGAAGAGACTGAAAAGTCAGTGAGAGAAGAGACCGACTGCGGGTCAGGTCGTTTGAGAGAGTTGAGTTTGAGATACCGAAGGTAGTCGGTAGTCCACGGACAACGGGGTTGTGTTATGCTCCGAGTTGTGAAGACAAGCCTGAACCAGAGTGGGTTCTATAGTTGAGCAGTGGCTCCAACCCAATGTGTGGGTTGTATTGTGGGAAATCCAGCCGTGGATAGTAGCTGGATTACCTGTCTTGTGGATTGAGCTTAGAAGCAGGCCGTGAGAAGGCATTGATGTGTGCTGGTTAAATTGTGAGGAGGATATTTATATTCTATGGATTACGTTATGTTTCTGGATGTATAAACCTGTTCCGTTTGTCCGTCTTATTTCTGTAATAAAGGATTATGTGCGCCAACGGAATCTTGTTTAATGCCTGGTGAATATGCACTGCGGGGGTGAGTTACATGGCAAGACAGATATCTCCATTGACACACCATGAGTATCGTTACCTAGACAACGACCATCACACAATAATATCATGAGCATATCATCGTAAGAACTTCGTGATATTATCATCAAGAAAACGTGTGACAACATCGTACAACAAGTATAACAACATAGTTTAACTTTAACATCGTACAACAAGTATAACAACATAGTTTAACTTTAACATCGTACAACAAGTATAACAACATAGTTTAACTTTAACATCGTACAGCAAGTATAACAATAGATGTGAACTATAACATCGTACAGCAAGTATAACAATAGATGTGAACTACAACATCGTACAGCAAGTATAACAACAGATGTGAATTATAACATCGTACAGCAAGTATAACAACATAGTTTAACTTTAACATCGTACAACAAGTATAACAACATAGTTTAACTTTAACATCGTACAACAAGTATAACAATAGATGTGAATTATAACATCGTACAACAAGTATAACAACATAGTTTAACTTTAACATCGTACAACAAGTATAACAACAGATGTGAATTATAACATCGTACAACAAGTATAACAACATAGTTTAACTTTAACATCGTACAACAAGTATAACAACATAGTTTAACTTTAACATCGTACAACAAGTATAACAATAGATGTGAATTATAACATCGTACAACAAGTATAACAACAGATGTGAATTATAACATCGTACAACAAGTATAACAACATAGTTTAACTTTAACATCGTACAACAAGTATAACAACATAGTTTAACTTTAACATCGTACAACAAGTATAACAATAGATGGGAATTATAACATCGTACAACAAGTATAACAATAGATGTGAATTATAACATCGTACAACAAGTATAACAACATAGTTTAACTTTAACATCGTACAACAAGTATAACAATAGATGTGAATTATAACATCGTACAACAAGTATAACAATAGATGTGAATTATAACATCGTACAACAAGTATAACAACATAGTTTAACTTTAACATCGTACAACAAGTATAACAATAGATGTGAATTATAACATCGTACAACAAGTATAACAATAGATGTGAATTATAACATCGTACAACAAGTATAACAACATAGTTTAACTTTAACATCGTACAACAAGTATAACAACATAGTTTAACTTTAACATCGTACAACAAGTATAACAATAGATGTGAATTATAACATCGTACAACAAGTATAACAACATAGTTTAACTTTAACATTGTACAACAAGTATAACAATAGATGTGAATTATAACATCGTACAACAAGTATAACAATAGATGTGAATTATAACATCGTACAACAAGTATAACAATAGATGTGAATTATAACATCGTACAACAAGTATAACAATAGATGTGAATTATAACATCGTACAACAAGTATAACAATAGATGTGAATTATATCATCGTACAGCAAATATAACAACAGATGTTGACTATACCATCATACTGCAAGTATAACAACATAGGTTAACTATGCCATCGTAGAGTAAGTATAACAACAGATGCCAACTATAACATTGTACAGTAATAATAACCATAGATGTCAACTATAAGATTGTACAGTAAGTATAACATTACATGTCAACTATAACATTGTACGACAAGTGTACGACAATACATGTCAATTGTAATCTTATAGAGCAAGTATAACAACAGATATCAACTATAACATTGCGCAGAAATATAACAACAGATGTCACCTATAACTTTGTGCAGGGAACATAACAACATATGTCAACTATAAAATTGTGCAGAAGTATAACAAAAGATGTCGCCAATAACTGTGTGCAGGAAGTATAACAACAGATGTCAACTATAAAATTGTGCAGAAGTATAACAATAGATGTCAACTATAACATTGTGCAGAAGTATAACAAGAGATGTCAATTATAACATTGTACGGCAAGGGTACCAACAGAAGTCAACTATAACATTGTGCAGAAGTATAACAATAGATGTCAACTATAACATTGTACGGCAAGTATAACAAAAGAAGTTCAACAATAGATGTTGCCTATAACGTTGTGCATTAAGTATAATAATAGATGTCAACTATAACATTGTGCAGAAGTATAACAATAGATGTCAACTATAACATTGCGCAGAAAGTGTAACAATAGTTGTCAACTATAACATTGCGCAGAAATTGTAACAATAGTTGTTAACTATACAGTTGTGCTGAAATAAAACTACAGATCTCAACCATAACATTGTGCAGGAAGTATACCAATAGATGTCAATTATAACATTATCGATCAATTATAACAACAGCCAGCGACGTGGTACCTGCGACGTTATTCAGTATCAACTGTACACGCGAACAGGTCACATGATTGTTCTACCTTCGCTGAACACTTGTTGATGTACCCACAGACATTGATTGCTAGCTGATCACAGTAGTGAGCATATAACAGAGGTAGAGCATGTCACAAAGATGGAGCATGTCACAGAAGTGGGGCATGTCACAGAAGTGGGGCATGTCACAGAGGTGGAGCATGTCACAGAAGTGTTGACTGTCACAGAAGACCGCGAACAGACATAATGTCGACTGTAAAGACGTCAGATACACACAAAATAGAGTTACTAAACACATCAGGCATGTACGGCCCGGTTCATGATAGTATAAAACGTCTGACCTGTAGGACAGAATCCATGGTACTATAAAACGTCTGACCTGTAGGAAAGAATCCATGGTACTATAAAACGTCTGACCTGTAGGACAGAATCCATGGTACTATAAAACGTCTGACCTGTAGGAAAGAATCCATGGTACTATAAAACGTCTGACCTGTAGGACAGAATCCATGGTACTATAAAACGTCTGAATTGTAGGAAAGAATCCATGGTACTATAAAACGTCTGACCTTAGGACAGAATCCATGGTACTATAAAACGTCTGACTTGTAGGAAAGAATCCATGGTACTATAAAACGTCTGACCTGTAGGACAGAATCCATGGTACTATAAAACGTCTGACCTGTAGGAAAGAATCCATGGTACTATAAAACGTCTGACCTGTAGGACAGAATCCATGGTACTATAAAACGTCTGACCTGTAGGAAAGAATCCATGGTACTATAAAACGTCTGACCTTAGGACAGAATCCATGGTACTATAAAACGTCTGACTTGTAGGACAAACTCCATGCTACTATAATACATCTGACCTGTTGAGCGGAGTTCACGATACTATGAAACGTGTCACCTAATGTGCACAGTTCATGGTACTATAAAACGTCTGACCTGTAGGACAGAATCCATGGTACTATAAAACGTCTGACCTGTAGGACAGAATCCATGGTACTATAAAACGTCTGACCTGTAGGACAGAATCCATGGTACTATAAAACGTCTGATCTGGGGGAGCGAATCTATGATACTATAAATCACATGCTTTGTACGGTACAGTTCATGATACTAAGGTAAGCCTGACCTGCAGGGCACAGTTCATGATGCCGGCATTGATGACACGAAATCTGTACTTGTGACCTTTGTCCACCGTGAAACTTGCGTACGGTGTGTAGAAACTGTTGTTGTTGGTGTCATTATATCTCTGATAGCGGCCCATACCTGGGGACAGACAGGGTACAGTTGTTTACAAGCCACCAGGGAAAAACACGGACAGTACATGCATCTTCAGTTCTTTCTGATAATGTCAAGTCAACAACACACATCTACACGTTTAATGGTAGCCAAAATCTTACAGTTGATCAGACAGTATCCATAATCATACAGTTGATCAGTAAGTAGACATAATCTACAGTTGATCATTCAGTATACATAATCTACAGTTGATCATTCAGTAGACATAATCTACAGTTGATCATTCAGTATAATAATCTACAGTTGATAATTCAGTATACATAATCTACAGTTGATCAGTAAGTAGACATAACCTACAGTTGATCATTCAGTATAATAATCTACAGTTGATCATTCAGTATACATAATCTACAGTTGATCAGTCATAATCTTAAATTTGATTAGCACGTACACATGATCTTACAGCTGATCAGACAGTACTCAAAATCTTACAGTTGATAAGACAATACCCATACTTTTACAGTTAGAGTAGACATAATCTTACAATTAATCAGACAGTATATATAATACAATTATCAGACAGTACCCATAATCTTACAGCTGATTAGACAGTACCAATAATCTTACAGCTGACCAGACAGTGCACATACTGTTACACTTGATAAGACAGTACACAAACACGTACAGTTAATCAAACAATACATACATTCTTACAGTTGATCAGACAGTACACATAATCTTACAACTGATGAGACAGTACACTTAATCGTATAGTTGATCAGACAGTACACATAATCTTACATTTGATAGCACAGTACACATAATCTTACAGTAGATCAGACAGTACGCGTAATCTTACAGTTGATAAGACAGTACACATAATCTTAGAGTTGATCAGACAGTACATATAATCGTACAGTTGATGAGACAGTACACGCATTCTTACAGTTTATCAATCAATACACATATTCTTACAGTTAATCGGACTGTACAAATACTCTTTCACTGTATCAGACAGTACACGTAACCTTATAGTTGATCATTCAGTAGACATCAGGTTAGTTATAATCAGACAGGATACGCAATGTTAATATACATCAGACAGGATAGGCAATGTTAATATAGATCTGACAGGACACATAATCGAAC
>JACEFZ010001930.1:0-17500 GCA_014155875.1 Cepaea nemoralis | reverse complement strand
AAGAAGAAGAAGAAGAAGAAGAAGAAGAAGAAGAAGAAGAAGAAGAAGAAGAAGAAGAAGAGGAAGAAGAAGAAGAAGATATAAATAAAACCGTAGATATTACAATCATTCCAACAACCATAGCAGATATTAAAATTATATCAACAACCACGACCCACGCGTTTTTCTGCTCAGTTTGGCGTTGTTTCTCATTGTGTGAGCATCACTTGCCAAAATCCAACCCTTTCCATTAGCTCCATCAAGAGACCAAAAAAAGTTTCCAGAACCAGCAGCCCATAGAAGAAAAGACCATGCAGACAATCGAGTTGAAGAAGGAAAGTATTGAAAAATATAGCATTAGTATTGCTGAAATCGGCCGCATGTACGGTAGGTTGCCATCCACGATAAGCTCCATTGTGGCGAAAAAGGTTGCATTAAAGTAGGCAATAAAGGAAGCTAATGTAGCAAAAGGCGTGAATATGTTAACGAAACAGAGATGGCAAACAATTGAAGATTTCGAACAGTTATTATTAAATTGGATAAATACAACCAAAAATAATTTAAAAAATAAATCAATTAAATGGCGATTCTGTTTCTGAGACAATCATATGTGAAAAAGCCAAACTGCTGTATACCAATCTCATTAGGAAAGTGCCTGGGGCGAGTGTTAGTGTACATACAGATTTAAAGGCCAGCAGAGGACGGTTTGAAAAATTCAAGGGGCGCACTGGCGTACACAGAGGTACAAGACACGGCGACGGTGCAATGTTCAGATAAGTATGGGGCCGAAAAATAGTATTAAACACTTTATTTATTCTCTATGAAATGTGTTTTGAATATGTATTTTGGAGTCTCTAGAACGAATTAATTGGATTTATTTTGATTCATACGGAAACAATTGCATCGGTTTTCGTCGGTTTCGGATTTCGCCGCTTGTTTTCGGACGGATTATCGACGAAAACCGACGTTTTACTGCATTGGAAAGATCGAGATGTGTGGGTTTGTTCCATGCTCAGTCTTTGTAGACTCAGATGGATAAGACACATTAGGAGGATGGATGATGGTAGAATACCAAAGGACATCTTTTGCGGTGAATTACAGATGGGTAAGAGATCTCAGGGTTGGCCTCTACTACGATACAAAGATGTGTGTAAGCGGGGCATGATTGATACAGGCATTGATAAAACACAGATGGGCAGACATGTAGACAGACTAGGCCAGAGACATACGTGCAGACAGACTAGGCCAGAGACAGACATGCAGACAGACTATGCCAGAGACAGACATGCAGACAAGCTAGGCCAGAGACAGACATGCAGACAAGCTATGCCAGAGACAGACATGCAGACAGACTAGGCCAGAGACAGACATGCAGACAGACTATGCCAGAGACAGACATGCAGACAAGCTAGGCCAGAGACAGACATGCAGACAAGCTATGCCAGAGACAGACATGCAGACAGACTAGGCCAGAGACAGACATGCAGACAGACTAGGCCAGAGACAGACATGCAGACAGACTAGGCCAGAGACAGACATGCAGACAGACTATGCCAGAGACAGACATGCAGACAGACTAGACCAGAGACAGACATGCAGACAGACTAGGCCAGAGACAGACATGCAGACAGACTATGCCAGAGACAGACATGCAGACAGACTAGGCCAGAGACAGACATGCAGACAAGCTAGGCCAGAGACAGACATGCAGACAGACTAGGCCAGAGACAGACATGCAGACAGACTAGGCCAGAGACAGACATGCAGACAGACTAGACCAGAGACAGACATGCATACAGACTATGCCAGAGACAGACATGCAGACAGACTAGACCAGAGACAGACATGCAGACAGACTAGGCCAGAGGCAGACATGCAGACAGACTATGCCAGAGACAGACATGCAGACAGACTAGGCCAGAGACAGACATGCAGACAAGCTATGCCAGAGACAGACATGCAGACATACTATGCCAGAGACAGACATGCAGACAGACTATGCCAGAGACAGACATGCAGACAAGCTATGCCAGAGACAGACATGCAGACAGACTATGCCAGAGACAGACATGCAGACAGACTATGCCAGAGACAGACATGCAGACAGACTATGCCAGAGACAGACATGCAGACAGACTATGCCAGAGACAGACATGCAGACAGACTAGACCAGAGACAGACATGCAGACAGACTAGGCCAGAGACAGACATGCAGACAGACTAGACTAGAGACAGACGTGTGGACAGACTAGGCCAGAGACAGACATGCAGACAGACTAGACCAGAGACAGACATGCAGACAGACTAGGCCAGAGACAGACATGCAGACAGACTATGCCAGAGACAGACATGCAGACAGACTAGGCCAGAGACAGACATGCAGACAAGCTATGCCAGAGACAGACATGCAGACAGACTAGACCAGAGACAGACATGCAGACAAGCTATGCCAGAGACAGACATGCAGACAGACTATGCCAGAGACAGACATGTGGACAGACTATGCCAGAGACAGACATGCAGACAGACTATGCCAGAGACAGACATGCAGACAGACTAGACCAGAGACAGACATGCAGACAGACTAGACCAGAGACAGACATGCAGACAGACTAGAATAGAGACAGACATGCAGACAGGCTAGACCAGAGACAGACGTGTGGACAGACTAGACCAGAGACAGACGTGTGGACAGACTAGATCAGAGACAGACATGTAGACATATTCGGTCAGAGACGGAAGTGCTCACCTTTGATTTCATAGTCCCATATTTCGCCAACAGAACAGCTCACCAACATCACGCTAATGGTTACCATGACAACCCAGTGGTTGCCGACATTGCACGTGCTCACAGCCATCTTGTCTTCTGGTAGGTTCTGTGGGCAGAGGGAATATGTGTATTATGTTGTGTGCTGTGTGTTGTGTGTTGTGTGTTGTGTAGTATGTTGTAACCGGGTAGGGGTATCCCCGATTGAAGGAGAAGTAAGGTGCTTGCTTCCCCCCGCTAGCTTACGGGACACCATTAGGCAAGGTGGAGTATCCGTTTAGCCTCCCGAACAGGATTACGTGAAGCTATGGGTGCCAACGGTGGATGAGATTGAAGAGCAGGCGGCATATAGTTGTAGGTTATGGTCTCCAACTTCAAGACGGTAGACAAAGGATTTATTTGTTCATTGACCAGTATGGTCATTGCTAAGAAGGAAAGCAATAGCAAATAACTTTATTTACAGACGCCAAGATAATCATGTTTTGTAGTCTCAAAGAAAATCACAGGAACGGCTTAAATGGGAGCTCTATGGGAGCAGCCTCGCCCGTAGGGTTAGTCATGTGCACCAGGTGACTCTAGACCGTCAGCAGGCTACTGAGTGCAAAAGATTACTATCATTGCAAGTAGGAATTTGTTAGAACTATGGCTGCAGATGGAAAATTTGATAACATCAAACAAGAATTGGGAAGAGCAAATATTAATATATTGGAACGTGTGAGACAAGATGGAAAGGGGCATGTATTAAGACAGGGAAGGATTTTAAGATTATATATTCTGGAGAAGAGGAAAGGCAAAGAGGTGTAACAATTATCTTGGATCTGATAATATCAATATCTGTGAAAGGATATTAGGCAGTGTCAGACAGGGTTATACTGGTAACATTAATCAGCAGAACTTTTAACATAAACGTCATTCAAATATATACCCCAATAGGACAAAGCAGTGGAGATAGTGTAGAGGAATTGTTTAATGACATGGGGAATGCTTTGAAGAAATGTAAAAATTCAGAAATAAACATCATAATGGGTGACTTCAATGCGAAAGTAGGAAATGAAGGTGATGGATATTCAATAGGCAAACATGGTTTGGGAGAAGGAAACGAGATAGGATACAAACTTATAGAATGGGCAACAGAGCATTAACTGCTGTTTGGAAACACCTGGTTTAAGCAACATCATAGAAGATTATGGACTTGGAGAAGTACTGATAGCAGGATTACAAACCAAATCGATTACATCCTGATTAGCAGAAGGTTTCGAAATGCGTTAAAAGTCGCAAAAACAGTGCTAAATGCACACTGTTACAGTGATCACGATTGATTATAGGCACATTGAATGTAAAGTTAAAGGTAGTCAAGTTACACACTAGCAAACACTATATTATAACAATGATCTGTGTGCATTAAAAAATTACAAAGAAATACAAGTTAATGTTAACATAGAGGTAAAGACCAGATTTCATGTATTACCTGATCTAGAGATCTAATTTCATGTATTACCTGATCTAGAGATCTAATTTCATGTATTACCTGATCTAGAGATCTAATTTCATGTATTACCTGATCTAGAGATCTAATTTCATGTATTACCTGTTCTAGAGATCTAATTTCATGTATTACCTGTTCTAGAGATCTAATTTCATGTATTACCTATTCTAGAGATCTAATTTCATGATGTGGATGATCAATGGGAGATTTTGAAGAATTCAATCAATTTGGCTGCAGAAACAATTATCCCAAAATTAAAGAAAGTAGTTTGTAAGAATTGGATGACTGAAGGAACGAAGTTCTGTAGAAGTAAACAAAGACCTACATCTTTGCTTTATTGACTACACAAAGGCTTTAGATAAAGTGAGACATGTCGACATGTTGGAGATGCTTGAAGATCTACAAGTTGATGGGAAAGACTGGTAAAAAAACACACATTGCAGACAACAAGTTACCATAAAGATTGGTAAAGAAGTAGGCCAATATCAGCCTACTAAGAAAGTGTGAGACAAGGATGTGTAATGTCTCCAGATCTTTTCTCCCTGTACAGTGAAAATATTTTTCAGAGATGTAGAAGATATGAACTGAATCATAATAGCATTAGATATGCGGATGATACAGTATTCATTGCAGACAATGAGCAGGATCTGCAACATTTAGTAGATGTGGTTGTTGCACACAGTGAACAACGAGGGTTAGAATTAAATTGTACGAAGGCACATATTAAAGTCGTCACTAGGAAGAACGAAATACCACAATGTAATATACAAGTAAAGTGGAATATTCTCAAGTAAGAGGATCGGTACAATTATCTCGGAACAGTAATAACACATGATGGGAGATGTCCTTGAAGAGATTAGAACAAGAATCGCCGTGGCGAAGGCATGCTTTTGCAAGATGGAAAACATACTGTCCAATAAAAAGATGTCATTTGCAACGAGAAAAAGAGTGTTGAGGTGCTACATAGAGCCTGTACTTTTGTATGGATGTAAAGCTTGGACAATGAGCAAACAAGCTGAAAAACATCTGATGGCTGTGGAAATGTGGTTTCTGGGGAGAATGCAAAGAATCCCATGGACAGACAGAAAAACCAGTAACCAAGTACTACAATAAACATCGTACACTGATTAGAGAAAATAGGCTTAGACAGTCAAAATTTTTTGCGTCAAGTTATAAAAACAAATAAATTGGAGAAATGGATTGCTTGGCTAAGTGACATGGTCGAGGCAGGAACAGTGAGCTGATCTAGAACTCTGGTGATCGAGTGAGATTGTAAAACATGGCCGTCCACGCTTAGCGGATTAGGTTATAGTAGCTTACATTATTAGATTATAGTAGCATACAGGAATAGGTTATAGTAGCATACAGGAATAGGGTATAGTAGCAAACAGGATAAGGTTATAGTTGCATAAACACCAAGGCAGCCAGGTATTCTGGACAAGACTGTACGTATATATCTGTGTCATTCTCTGACTCTGTTCGCTTCAGGTGTGCCAGTTTCTATACTGATCTCATTTGTGTCTTGCAATACTACTGCATTTGATCTCATTTGTGTCTTGCAGCACTACTGCACTTAATTTCATTTAGACTTAGTTGCAGATACCACTGTAACATTCTTGTTTCTACTGATGTGTACACACGTCCTGTTGGTCAAGTCTATTGTCCATATTGCAAAACATTATCTTTGTCATGTCCGGCCTTGGGTGAACTTCTTCAGATGGTCATCGAAAATCAAGTATTGTGACATTTCCGATGTAGTTGTGCCCATTCACCTTTCAGACTTGTATGTCTGATTTCTTAAAGAAATATATAGCTTCAAATTTGCACCACAAATTGTCCAGGTGGTCGCAGTGATACTGAGCACATCGACAACCGATTGGTCAATACAAATATGAGATTAGCACCATATACCCAACTCGCCGCCAGAACTTACCTGGACTGTGTGGTTGTTGTCACCTCTGTTTCCCGGTGACAGGTGTCCTGAAATGATCAGCTCAATACAACAACTGTGGCATGTCCCTACTCGCCATTTCATTTATAAGCTGGCTCCCGGAACTAGGTTGTGTCAGGTATGTGGCCGCGCGTCTATATTTATTTGTGTTGCATATCATGCAATAGGTTATCCTGTGTTCACTAGGACACAAATCTGATAGGGCCCACCTCACCCCCATCTCACCCGTCTAAGTTCGTGCTTCCCCGTCCGTCGGATATCACGCGACGTCCTGTGTAGGTGTGCTCCAAGAGATAGGTCATCATTGCAAGCAATTCTAAATAGTTCCCAGCCACAGACGTACGGGCAAGGATCTTCTTGTCCACCAATTTATTCCCGATGGTTCAACTTTTATGTAAACAATTCATTCTGGATGGTTCAACTTTTATGTAAACAATTTATTCTGGATGGTTCAACTTTTATGTAAACAATTTATTCTGGATGGTTCAACTTTTATGTAAACAATTTATTCCCGATGGTTCAACTTTTATGTAAACAATTCATTCTGGATGATCCAACTTTTATGTAAACAATTCATTCTGGATGGTTCAACTTTTATGTAAACAATTCATTCTGGATGGTTCAACTTTTATGTAAACAATTCATTCTGGATGATCCAACTTTTATGTAAACAATTCATTCTGGATGGTTCAACTTTTATGTAAACAATTCATTCTGGATGATTCAACTTTTATGTAAATAATTCATTCTGGATGATCCAACTTTTATGTAAACAATTCATTCTGGATGGGCCAACTTTTATGTAAACAATTCATTCTGGATGGTCCAACTTTTATGTAAACAATTCATTCTGGATGATCCAACTTTTATGTAAATAATTCATTCTGGATGATCCAACTTTTATGTAAATAATTCATTGTGGATGATCCAACTTTTATGTAAATAATTCATTGTGGATGGTCGAACTTTTATAGAAATAATTCATTTCTGATGGTCTAACTTTTATGTAAACAATTCATTCCGGATCGTTCAGCCGTACTCCCGCTTTGTCTTAAGGACACTGAGATGGTCTGCCGTAAAGTCTGACGTGTAATTAGCATAGAGTGTGCTCGGTAAGTCTTGGGTGCTCATTATCCTCGAATTTTAACCTGGCCTAGGGGTTAACGTCTTTCTCCGTAATTCCGTATATTCTCTTGAGTAACGTAACCTGCGCGAGAATCGGTAGCGGTTCTCGTTGCGTTGGTAACTTACGGGGTATGTAAGCCGGTCGCCCAGAAAGCAATGGCAAATTACTGAGCGTAATAGCAGCTGAAAAATGCTGGTGTTGACTGCAACGTCCTGTAAGGGATATGCAGCATAACCGAGGCCGTGTCACAATGCCCCGACACACCGAGTCCGTGGCTCGACACCAGACGCCGGTGACAGGAAGTAGATCACTTTGGCGTCTGTGTCGATGCTGTGAGGAGTCGACGTTAATGCTAGCGATGGCATAACACTGAACGTAACATTGTCTAGTAATTCACATACAGATTGGCTGGCTCGGCAAAACTTGGTGGAGTATTGATGCATGACAAGACAGACGTGGTTGCGGCCTTGTGGGAGCACGTGCACACCTCGGAGGAGCAAATGGATCACCTATAGTCTGGTAAGAATGAGGCACCGAGGTGTGACGAGGGGATCTGGTTGAGGCTCGACGCTCAGAGGAAAGGCGAGACGGACATATAATCAGATTGCTACTGGAACTATTAGAGTTGGAACTCTGGGGATGGGGACGGAGCGCTTTTGGGAATGTCCCGAATGCTGTGATGTCGGTTCCTAAATCAATCAATCGATCAATCAATCAATCAAATACAGCCAATGTATGCTGGGAGTGACTGCAGCTTGCTGTATCAGGGCAGGCCACCAACTGTATTACAAATGACGCCATTGTCGATATTTAAGCAAGCAAGCAAGTAAGCAAGCAATGTATGTGTGTATACAGTTGACATTGTAGCAATAACCAGCGCAAAAATAGTGAATAAAAAGAAACCAGAAACAATAGTTGTATCTCAAACAAGGATGGCGCGAACATGAGTTTGAATGAGACAATAATCCACACAAAAGTACTCAGACAGTCATCGATGCCTGGTATCCACTGATGCCAAACTTGTCACATGTGAATTAGATCTAACACTGACCAAAGATTAAACACAACGATGTGCTCCGGTGTCCACTGATGCCACACTTCTCACAGAAGCACTGACAGTCATCCATCGATGCCTGGTATCCACTGATGCCACACTTGTGATAGAAGCACTCTGACAGCCATCCATCGATGCCCGGTGTCCACTGATGCCACACTTCTCACATGTGAATTAAATCTAACACTGACCAAAGATTAAACAAACGATGTGCCTGGGTGACTCCAGTCAGTGCCTGATCTCCACGTGACACCCTCAGTGATCGCAGCCCCCATTCCTTACCCACCCCATCATCATACTGGACATGTGGTACCCATGGGCTCCAATTTCCATAGCAACAGACATTCCTTGGACTTTCCATGAGGATCCCCAACCACAACTCCCTCCACGCTTCACTGCATATGTTTTTACGCTATTGTGTCTTCTGCCAACGCTTCACTGCACCATCTGTGTACACAATTGTGTCATCTCCCAACGCTTCAGTGCACTATCCTTATACAATATTGTGTCATCTCTCTGTAAAAGGACTGATTGGGTTCCTCGTCCCATTTCTTATGTCCGGGTTCTAGTGTAATCGACTTCTGTTCCACTTTTTCTCCTCCTGTCGCACTACACAAAGCAATGGATAAAAGACAGCAACCTGTTCGAATATTCCCTCTCATCTCTCCAGACCCACCCAATGACTGGATCCAGCTCTTGTTGTAATATAATACAATAGGCTGGATGGAGAGGCGACATTTACAGATTGTACTGTCCTGGTTATGGATTAAAGAAGGAGATGAATTTACGTTTGGAACTCCGGGGAGATAGAAGACCCATTGGAAACGCCCACCCCCACTGTTGCACGAGAATGCACTAAATGTTTGTGTTGTCACTAGGGATGACAACATTCGACGATAGAAAGATTATAGCAAAGATTATCGATGAACATGAAAAAGATTGGGACCTATTCCTAGGACCTGCGCTTAGCGCTATACGCACAAATCAAAATGAGAGCACAGGGTTTTCACCATTTTATTTATTACACGGGAGAGAGCCAATATTACCCATAGATAATCTGTTAAAACCAAGACGTAAATATATGGGGGAAGACTTTCAGGAGGTCATCATACAAGAAATGCATAAAGCACATATAAGATTAATGAATAATATAATTAAAGCTAGAGAAAGACAGAAAAAGTACAGAAACGTGAATACAAAATTACAGGAATTCAAAGTAGGTGATAGAGTTTATTATAAGAAGCATAGAAGGAACTCTAAGTTTGATGCTCGTTGGGTTCCAGGTTATTACATTTTAGAAAAGCTAGGAAATGTATCGTACAGTATAAAGAACCAGATCACGGGACATATAGCAAGGGCACACGTAGAGCACTTAAGAAGAGATAATGATGATAAGGGAAATAATAATTATAATAATAATTATTATTCAGACACCGGATACTTAGATGAACAAGTCGTCAGAAGAGCTACAATACCCCCAGATTTTAGAAAAGATCCAGCACAAAGTCAATTAGTAACAACTCCAGTTTGTGATGATACTCAAGAACAGACAATACCAAAAACGATAGAAAAAAATATGAATGAGAGTCATTATGATAGCATAGAATCTATGGAAGAAGAGATAGGTGCTCCATTTAAAAATACTAGACAAGCAACGAAAAGGAGAATAGAGAGCAGAGAGAAAGAGAAGTGAAAAGACAGAGAAAGATAGGGAAAATCATCAAGCGACGATTTAT
This sequence comes from Cepaea nemoralis, assembly GCA_014155875.1. Taxonomy (NCBI): domain Eukaryota; kingdom Metazoa; phylum Mollusca; class Gastropoda; order Stylommatophora; family Helicidae; genus Cepaea; species Cepaea nemoralis. Next base: position 7,401 of record JACEFZ010001930.1, on the reverse strand, counting down.
ACCCATTAGAAAGGTCGTTAAGAAACGATGATAAAAAATTAGATGGATATAGAAGAAAAGATGAGCTGCTGCGTTAGTATAACAGACAATGAAGAAGAAATGATGAAATTCAGAATCAATATAGTATATGGAAGAAGTAATGCTTTATACCGAAGAGAAGAGTATTGATGTGGAGGAATAGCACTTATGTTCAAGGAACTTGGAGTTACAGAAGAAATGGAACGTAGGAAGAATTGATAGAAAATACTGCAGATAGCAAGATAGAAACATTCATGATTAAAGGAAAATGAAAAGATACATGAGATGTATATGACACATGTTGTATTATGGAAAACGTTCTATTGATACTTATAATGAGTTGTCTGAGAATGAACGAGAATTAGGTATTAGATACTATAATATGGAGATCATTCGAGTGAGTATAGTTTTATTTACACACCAGGTCCTTTTGGATTGCCAATTGATTTTTATGGTTTGACAATTCTTGTGGTTCTTAATGGATAAATAGTAGTTTAGTTTATTGTTAGTCGCATAACGAGACTACCATATCATCAGGTGGATGTTATATGATGTTAATATATGTTTTTCTTTGAATGAGGTAATACTTTTAGTATGATATGAGGGAAACATAATGATGTAGTAAACTTGTGTATGATGTGCGCTGTTGTGATTTTATTTCTTCACACTTCATATTTAAGTGAATGGTCTTGTCTGTTAAAAGTGGTAATTACGCCGTGGTTAGTTTATATATGTTAAATTTGGAGGGAAGGAATTTTGAGAGAAGAAAATGGGAGAGGTTGGGGAAGGAGGGAGGAAATGGGGAGGTGTGTTTGTATTAAGTTTAAGTTAATTTACATGATGGTTTTGGTCTAGAATAAAGACACATACATGGGGCTTTAGTTTAGGACCCTTCGTCGTTCGAGAAATATCAGTAACCAGACTACTCTACTGTGACTAGTAGAGCGACGCCATTCTTGGTGACTATATGTTCATAAATAAGGGGTATAATTCCCGTTGCTGTGATAATACATCAGTAAGAGAGTTGGTGGGAGATGGTTATGAAGCATTAGAACTATGCCATAGCCGGAGGATGGTTATGGAAAGTTAGGAGCTGCATTAAGCAGCATTATATGACGATAGTAGATTGAGATTTTGGTACCATATTATAGGAGTAACGATGCTGCATAGGTGGTTGTTAATAAGAGAATAGATAAAAGGGGCTGTGAATGGCAGCATATAAGGTTGGGTATATTTATAGATAACAACAGGAGGGTCGTACCTGGAATATGAGGGAGCACAAAGTGTAGGGCTTGGTGAAAAGAAAGCGTTAATTAATCTAATGAATTGGAAAAATTGTTCATGAATATGAACATTGGTATCGTGGTTGAAGGTGCGATGAAAAGTGGAATTACAGACATGTGGTGATGGACAATATATGATGGCACTATACGGTGTTGACGATATATAAACAGAAACTTCGATCACTTAATTTATAGTGCACGAGAGTGCATTTCATAAGCTGCGATGTTTAACAAACTGTTACAAGAGTTTTTTCGTTGCAGGAGAGGTAAATGTGATTGTGTTGACTATGTCCTTTGATTGACGTTTCATAATTGGTGCGCACACCGCCTTTGTCGTTCAAACCAACAAGTCTTACTCTGTCTATCCTATGTGGCTGTGTGAATGAAATTTCATATGTTCAGGTGTACGATATAACGTTTGATCGGAGCATTAGCATTATGATATATATATATTTGATAAGGAACTGTGATCAAGAGCAGAAACGAGGAGAAGGAATGTATTTCTAGTGGAGTTTGCTATGTGGTACAATTGGAGCGTGACATGTAACTAGAGGTAGAGTTAGTTTTGTGCGGCTTAGAAAATTATGGTGACCTGTAGAATTGAGATAATAGAACAAGCAAGAAGGAGGAGGAAAAGGATGGACAGAGAGAGAAGGAGGAAGGGTAGGAAGGTTAGGAGTTAAGACTGTTTGCAGAGGAAGTAACCTTTTAAAAAGGACAGGAGAGGTATGTGGCAGAAGCATAGATATCATCTCAGTATTACGCTGTAGGGTGCAGATCACACAGCACGTGGCTTGAGCATCGATATAGAGCAGATAGAAAGATGCTCAAGTCGTGCCGTAGTTTGGTGTTGTAAGGAGCGAGTTTACCGGAACGACCCGCAACGGAGACCAGAGAACATCATGATTACGAAAGGTCTCTGTAGAATGTTGGATCGAAACCAACTAAACCAGTTTATTAAAAGAAACACATCAGAGCTAGTCGTGCATCTGTACTGTTACAAGACGTTCCTGGGCCCTGGTAGGAGGTCACCTGATAGATTTAGAACTCCTAACCTCCCTGGAGGAATGTGGTCACACCTGATGGATGTAGGATTCCCTCCTTCCTAGCCTAGTAGAGGTCACCTGATGGATGTAGGAATTCTCCCTGGTTGAGTCACCTGATGGATGTAGAAATCGCATCCTGGGTATGAGGTTCGAACCTGAGGATGGAGAAATCACATCGTCTGGGTAGGAGGTCAACCTGATGGCTGTAGAAATCCTCTCCTAGGTAGGAGGTCACATATTGGTGCATGGGATGTAGGATTCCCTTTCCTCTCCTAGGTAGGGTCACCTGATGGATGTAGAATCCTCGCCCTGGAATAATGGGTCACCTGATGGTGTAGGACTCCTCCCCTGGGAGGAGGTCACCTGATGATGTAGGTCTCTCCTGGTAGGAGGTCAACTGATGGATGTTCGGGTCTTTCCATCGGTACTGACGGTCTGCAATATAGTGCAGTCTTTACGAGTCAGTTTGAGCAGCGATGCCTGTCACTTTCTCTGGATGGAGGCTACTACAAGTTATATCCCGTGGATTTTTGCTCATCTGACTTTATCTAAGCAATCTTCTCTCTCGTCTTCTCTCTCCTCTCTTTCTCTCTCTCTCGTCTCTCTCTCTCTCTCTCTATCTCTCTCTCTCTCTTCCCCTCTCTCCTCCAGTCCTGTCCAAAACACTTTCCATCTCCCTTTAAGTTTGCTAAGGTATACTCTACTTAAAAATGCTCACTGATTTAGCGTCTTGGTAATTATAGACCTATTTCCTTACTATCGTCGCTATCAAAGCCATTAGAAAACACATACATAAAATAACACTACATCATTTATTACAACGATCTAATATTGACTAAATCTGGGTGTCGACCTATATTCTTGCCATAGTGCCCTTACAAAATGACCGATAACTGGCATCGTTGTATCAACAATGGCAACATTTGTGGAGCAGTATTTGTAGACTTTAAAAAAACCTTTGTATGGTAGATCATTAGATTTTAATTAGAAATTAAAACACAGAGACTAGCACCAATGTGGTGAACTAATTACGTCATTTTTATCTGACAGACAACAAGTCGTGTCCTTAATAACTGTCTATCAAGACCAAACACTTAATTTGGTGTGCCTCAGGGCTCATACTAGGTCCGCTGCTTTTTGCAGGTGTATATTACGATCTTCATTTATTACCTCAATACCTCGTGGAAACTATTTGCGGTCGACTGCACTATTTACACCAGTCAGAGAGCTTAGTGACTTAGAGAGCTCTTTACAAAACGAACATGACAACCTTAGTAGATGGAGCAATGAAAATCGCATGTTAATTAACATCGACAAAACAAATCCATGCTAATAACGACAGACAAAACTACAGACCCTAGCATAACTGGGACACCTCTCGAGCGTCCATGTGACCGTTTACTATATTATGTAATGAAAAATAAAACATTAGGTCTTTTATTTGACAGACGTTGAATTGGAGCCTCTGTTTATGTCCTTACCAGAATAGCCAAAAGTTCCAACTTGCAAAATTCGCACTTTTTGGATGAAAGCACCGAAAAATATTCTGATGCTCCTATATCCAATCAACTCTCTATTTTGTTTTTCCACAGTTGGGATGGTGTGCGCATAAATTTAATATGAACGTTGTGTTGCGCTTCAAACCGCGCTATACTTCTAGTTTCTAGCATAAAGCACGTTGAAAGTAATAAATTATTACAGAATCTAAGACTTATACCACTTCGAAAGCGCTTCCTTTTTAACAAAGCCAAGTTAGTGATAAAATTATATCTGAATATACCCAGAGTATCTTCTAACGTTAATATTCAATCTATGCATGGACAGTAAGCGCTTACATTTATTACAGCTTCCTAGGGCTAAGATTGGACTATACAAAACTTGTTTCGCATATTCTGGTGGTCACTTGTGAGATAGCTTCCACCAGATTTGAAAAACACCAATGAGTCCCTACACATTCACGACTAAACTCTTTCAATACTTACTTCATACCGACTATATGCTCCATAGTCCCTACTGGTACATTTTTCACACTATCATTCTTCACTATATGTGTGTGAGTGAGACAGTGGGTGAGAGAGTGAGTGAGAGAGATGTGAATGAGAATTAGTATGGGTGGGATGTGGGAGTGAGAGAGTAAATGCATGCGCGTGAGCCTGATATGTAAAAGTGAGGAGTGTATGTGGACATAGTTGTGTAATTGTTTAAGATGAGTGAATCTGAGAGAGTGGGTGTGTGTGTGTCCCTGTCTGTGTGATAGAGTGGGAAGTTTAGTGATGAGTGTGAGTTACGAGTCAGGAGTTAAGTGAGTGAGTAAGGAGTGTGGTGGTGAGAGAGAATTTGTGGCTATGGTGTATGTCGCGATGATGAGTGTGAGAACGAGTGGTGTGTAAAGAGGGAGAGTGGGTGAATGAGAGAGTGCATGAGATTGTGATGTATGTTTGCATGTGTGATTTTGTGTGGTTTTGTATAGTGTGTGTAATGTATGACCGTTCTGTGTGTAGTCTGTAGTTGTTAAATGTGCGTTCATGTGATTATACGCGTTTATATGCATGTGCGGTGTGTATATGTGTGTATGGATGAGTTGTGCGTGTGTGTGTGCTCGTGGTATTTTATGTATATTCTTTTGTGTGTGTAAGTGTGCATGCATGCAGTGTATGCGAGGGAGTGTAATTCGGGTGTTACGTGGAGTACGTGTGAGTAAGTATATGGATGTGTGTAGGTGTGTGTGTGTGCGTGGGTATATGTGTGTATTGCGTGTGTATGTTGTGTGTGGTGTGTGTATGTACATGGTGGTGTGTGAGAGAGAGAAGAGAGAGAGAGAGAGAGAGAGAGGAGAGTGAGCGCACGCATGCTTCTAAACATGCTGTTCTATATGTTTTGTGTATCTCATTTTCATATTATCATTTTGATGCACTTGATTTTAACATGATTAAATAAATTACTGTAAAGTAGTGAGAGAGTTATGAGTGAGAGAGAGAGAGAGAGGAGAGAGAGGAGAGAAGAGAGAGAAGAGAGAGGAGAGAGAGAATGAGTGTGAGAGTGTGTTATTAAGAGAGAGAGAGAGAGAGAGAAGGAGAGAGAGAGAGGAGAAGAGGAAGAGAGAGTTGAGACAAGCATGTACGTTTAACAGCTATTCCATATTTGTTATGTATTCTCATCTTTCATATTACGAGGTATCGTTTTGTATGCACTGTGATTGTCCATAACATGCATTCCAATATATTTTGTTTGTTTGTTGTTTGTTTATTCTCATCTTATCATTGGTAATGTCAGTTGATTTTAATCATGTAATATAACATTACTGTGATGTGAGTGAGAGAGTTATGAGTGGGAGAGAGAGAGAGAGAGAGAGAGGAGAAGAGAGAGAGAGAGTGAGAGAGAGAGAGCAAGAGAGAGAGAGAGCAAGAGACGAGGAGAGAGAGGAAGAGAGAAGGAGAGAGAGATCAGAGAGAGGGGAGAGAGAGAAAAAAAGAGAGAGTTGAATTGTATCACTAATTTTTACGCTAAATAATGTATATGCTAAAATTTTTTTCTCCATTCTTGCAATTGCGAGAATTCTCACGACAATCGTCAGTGTCTCAATTGTGTGTAAAGTGTGGGAGTTTGTTCTTATTAGTTTCTGTAATCATGTGAGCATCATGTATGGTCGAGATGTGAGATGTGTGTATGTGTGTGTGTAGTGTGGGGGTGTGGGGAATTATAGTGTGGAGGATTGTGTGTGGGGGATGTGTATGGGTTAAGGGTGATGTGTGATTTGTGAAGGGATGTGTAGTCGGTGGTGGATGTATGGTGTGTGTGAGAGATATGTGTGTGTGTGTGTGTGGGGGGGGGGGGGGATATTTGAGGGTAGTTTGTACGTATGTGGTTGTTGGTGGGTTGGGAGGGGTGGTGGGTAGGAAGTGGGTGGTGTTGGGTGGGTGAATGTGTGTGTAGGAGATTGTGTGGGTTGGGGTTGGGGTGTGATGGGTGTGGGGATGAGTGTGGGGTGTATGTGAATGGGATTGTCTGGTGGGTGGGAGTGTGTGAGTGTGGAGGGGTAAGTGTGAGTGGGTGGAGGATGTTGTGTTGGTGGTGAGTGTTTGTAGGTGGGGATGTTGAGTGGGTGGGGAGATGTGTGGGCGGGGATGTGTATGGGGATTGTATTGGGGGAATGTGTTGTGGGGGATGTGTTTTGGTGGAGTTTGTGGGAGGGGAGATGTGTGAGAGATGGTGGAGGTGTGGGATGTGCGGTGATTGAAGGATGATGCGAGGATGGGGATGTGTTTTTGGCTGGGTGGTTTGGGTGTGTGGTGGGTGGAGTGTAGATGAGAGTGTCATGTGTTGGTGGGCGCGTGGGGTGATGTGTGGGTGTGGAGGTGTTATGATGAGTACGGAGTGGGTGGATGTGTGTGAGAGTGAGTGATATGTGTGGGAGATGTGTAGTTGTGAGAAGATGTGTGTGAGCGGGCGGATGTGTGTGGGTTGGTATATTGGGTGGCGGGGTGTGTGGGTGGGTGGGGGTGTGTGTTTTTGGGTTATGGTGGGATATGTGTGGGCAGTGGGGAGATTGTGTTTTATTTGGGTGGGGATGTGTGGTAGGTGGGATGTTTAGTTGGAGGTGGCGAATATTGGGTTGGGTAAGTGGGTGTAGGTTGGGCTGATTGTGTGTGGGTGGGTGGGGAAATTGTGAAGGCGGGATATGTGTGGATGGTGCGGTATTGTGCCTTGGCTGGGTAATGTGGTGTGTGTTTCTTCTTCTTCTTCTTCTTTCTTCTTCTCTCTTTCTTCTTCTTCTTCTTCTTCGTCTTTTCTTCTTCTTTTCTTCTTCTTATTCTTCTTCTTCTTCTTCTTCCTTCTTCTTCTTCTGTGTGAGGATGTGTGTGTGGGTGGGGGAAATGTGTGTGGGTGGGGGATCAGTGGGTGGGTGGCGGCATGTATGTTTGCCTGGTTCTTTGTGAAGTGCGTGGGGTATATGTGGGGTGTGGGTGGGGGAGGTTTGGTGGGTGGGGAGGTGGTAGGTGGGGGATGTGTTGGTGGCTGCGTGATATGAGGTGGATGGGTATGTGTCTCACTGT
>JACEFZ010001929.1:0-27342 GCA_014155875.1 Cepaea nemoralis | reverse complement strand
TGGGAAAGAAAATGTTGGAGCGGACTTCTTGTCAAGACATCCAGCTCCGGAAGAAGAGGAATGAATCATCTGGATTGAACTTGCAGTAGAAAAGAGTGAGATGGACTACTCTCTTAAGAGGGGGCCTATGTCGCGAATTCACTGCCGGTTACAATCAGATGTCAGCAAGACCAAAGACAGTCTGTGTTAGCAGCTGCAACTTGTTGGGAGCGGTCGGGAGACCTTGAGAGGTTTCTGACATCAAAAGGAATTGGCGGCTTGTTGTTGAGACAATGCAGCAACGCGGGCTTGTTTGGGTGTCAAACCAAGAAAAGACCACTCGTGCATTTGATTAAGTCTTGGATAGACAGAAGATATGTCGGGGAATTGTGGACACGTGGTTGTAACACGCTGGCTTGTTGTAGCTGTCAGGACAGGAGAAGTTAACTCCTGCATTGAGTAAGGACAAGGGTTAGGGCCCTTGAGCGACAACCGCGGAACATAAAAGATTTCTTGGGAACACTCCTAGCGCTGTGAATAAACAAGACTGGGATACATTAGTGTGGCCAAGGATTGTGATTAAGATTGACGTGTTTTTGTGTGTGTGCTGCAGTTAGGAACTTCGGAGAGCATCTATTGTGTTAGATTTAAGTAACATTAGATAACATATGCCTTAATGGCAACTTATAGATGTCATCCAGGATTGATGCAGTTGTGCTTAAGGTACGCTTTCCGGCATGGCGCATGATGGGTGGATTTTAAAGGATACTGTGTTGAAAGAATTTGGGGAAATTCATAATGGATTCTATTCTACTCAGGTACGCCGTGTTACCGAGATGAGATAGTTCAGTCACTTATCTGCGTTTACCCAAGGGAATAAACTTATACAAGCTTCTGCGGTAAATGTCGACCTATGAAGACGATTCTCCCACAGCTACACCAAAGAAAATGAACAAACCAGACATCCCTACAGGGAAGACAAACGACCAACGACAGACCATAGAGGAAGACGACAACATATCGTTAAGAAAATTATTCATCGCCACTGACACAGAAGAAGAGGAGAATCCGGAAACGGCCAAATCACACCAAACAGCTACACACACTCTATTTTTATTATCTTATTATTAATATCAATTATCAATTTGTACTCAATATATTGGCACTCTTCCGAATACCGGTTCCAAATGAGGACATAACTCTGTAGTGAAAAAGTATCCCTTACAGGGACTCATTGGGTCAAAGGCTAGTCACGTGACATGCAAGACGTCATCGGGACATGTGTTTGACTATATGACATATTTTTGTTTAATTTGCACCTTGTCCTCAGTAGCATAGCGGTAAGTATCTCCGCCTGTGTAGCAAGAGACCGTGGTTCCATTCCCCACCGGTGAAATATTTATTATTTTTTTTTTTTCATTTTCAGAATTAATTAAGTGAAAGCGTACAAAGACAGTTATTCGGCATTTTGACAAAATTAGCTAACTTACTGGTAACTGATAGTCATTATTTATTAAAGTAAGCCGTTGCGGTCTTATATTAGGTAAGGAACTATGACGGGTCTAGCAAACTGGCAGGAAACTGGAGAAAAGGCGCTAGTCAAGGGCGCCGGAGCTTCAATGAACCTTCTCCACGACGTCTAATGGCATAAGTGGAAGACAACAACAACACCAACTTCTGGAATAAATGCCGTGGTTGATTGTGATGTCCTGTAAAAGACATCCAACTAACTGTACCTTCTGAAACAAACATGAATAGTCGCCGGGTCGGTAGGAGTGAAGTGGTTATGAATGCATTTAGTAATCCTGCATACCGTGTTCGAAACCTAGCTGCGGCGATTTGGAAGCAGACCGCCTTGCGTTGGTTTTCATACAAAGGTATGAGTGCCGGTGGTTGAGAAAGAAATGGCAAACTACTGAACGTAAACATGCCCGGGAATTTAAAAAAAATACATTCTGATGATTCGCCAAACCAAGCCATACATCACAGTGTCAGGATTAATTCACGGAAATATCAAATATATCACGCCAAACATCACAGTGTCAGGATTAATTCACGGAAATATCAAATATATCACGCCAAACATCACAGTGTCAGGATTAATTCATTGAAACATATTGATCGACACAGAGATATCAAATATACCATGATAGGTTTATAGGATATCTGAATCTGTTGTTGTTGTTGTTGTTGTTGTTTATTCATTCGCTTTGAACGGAAGCGTAGCCAATATACGTGCCACTACTAATAGCTGCCACTACTGGAGAGTGCACTGGACTGATATTTGCATGTGGATTATTTTTCCTATTACCATTGACCTCACCATCAGGTACACCCACTCAGACTTCAGGCAGGGGCAGACTTGGCATCCCCGCTATGGCTTAATTGTATAAGTTTCTACATTGGTTTGTTAGATGTGTACTCACTCCATATTGTTTAAGGATTTCCCACAGCTTGTTTATATCTACTCTTGGTTGCGAATAGAGACTTCGTTTATTCGCAATTTGATTGCGAATACACTCTCCCAGAAAGACATATTATTATGGCAGGCAGACCATCAGCTCCGACACAGATCAGCAATAATGTTCTACCAATTGATCAACTGGCAGCTGTAGATGTCACACCTGGTGACTTATATACTTTAATGAACAATAAACTACAATGTTTTACTGGTTGTTCGATGTGAAGTTGAAACATGTGATGTTTTTCGAACACTTGACAAGCTGTGACACTATTGTCAACAACAATAACTATTTACGGGTTGAATGTTACAACTGAGTGCTGCTTAACAACCCTAAGTTGGGAGGATTTGATGATAACGTATCAGCAAGTTGGAGACTCAACAAGTCAACATCCTCCGCTTCATCGCCAGCACCGAAGATATTTCTGATGCCAGCCATCATCATCCTCATCTTCAGTGGCAAGAGTAGCGTTTTCCTGTCATTCTTGTACTCTCGCTTCCTGACCCTGAGGTATGCCTCACGCAGAAATCTTTACTGCAGGACTCTGTTCTACGAGTTCCGCCTGGCTGCTGAACACCTGTGCTCTCGACCTCACTGTCCGCAGTTTGTGAGGAATCTGTGTTTCAGCCGAAATGCTTGGGGAAGGGGGTTTACTTTTGATGATCGGAAGCCCCCTGCCGTGTTTGCTCCGCGTAAGAGCTACTACTATGTTCAAGCATTCTGCTGAATTTAACCAGAAAAACACGTTGAAAAGCAATGAGTAGGGGACATAAATACCTAATATTATTCTGCTGAATTTAACTAGAAAAACACTTTGAAAAGCAATGAGTAGGGGACATAAACACCTAATATTATTATAAGGGAAACAACTAGCATTTAAAAATATCAATTGCTTGACTATAATATTATAAATAACTAACTTAAATATCTCTCTACTATATTTTTTTTTATAAGAAAGAAAATTAATGCAAACGACAATATTAAAGATAGGAGAATAATTCTTTTATATTACTTACAAAATGTGTCCATAATCTTTACTTACTTACATTTTATAATCAAGTTTGAAGTTCCACATTTATTCATGACATTTCAATTGTATACTTTCAATGTACCGAACAACTAGAATATGTTTTAATATTCCCCCTCTGTGGGGGAAAACATTTTTTTTACTGGCTTCTTAAGGCCACATACAATTTAAAAGAAATTAACAACACACCTCCCAAACTTTGATAACATTTAGAAAGAAATGGGAAGGCAGAATATTCACATGTTATGTATATCTGAGACCAGAGGGCTTCAACTTCTGAGGAATATAGCAATAATCCTTTCTGGTGGAGAGAAAAACTAGCCAGAGGTAGCAATTATAATGGTTATAGAAATATGAGTAAGAACAATGTGGGTTTGTAAAAGGCAAGGGTTCAATAAATGCTGTATATATGCTGAGAACATTAATTGAACGTTCTGTAGAAGGAAACAAACACCACATCTATGCTGTATTGACCACCCAAAGGCTTTCTATAAAGTAAGACATGCCAATAAGATTAAGATGCTTACAGATACACAAATTGATGGGGAAAGACTTTAGACTTGTAAAAATAAATACATATATTGGAAGCAACAAGGTGCCATAAGGACTGATAAGGAAGTAGGTCAATATCAGCCTTAGTAAGAGAGGTGTGAGACAGGCACATGTAATGTCTCCAGATCTTTTTTTCCCGGTGCAGTGAAAATAGTTTCAGGAATGTAGAAGACATGAAAGGAGCCATTATTTGGGGACGTAACATCAATAACATTAGATGTGCAGATGATACAGTATTGATTGCAGACAATGAGCAGGATCTGCAACATCTGGTAGATGCGGTTGTTGCACACAGTGAACAACTGGGGTTAGAATTACATTGTAAGAAGATACAAATTATCGTCGTCACTAGGAAGAAGGAAGTACCACAATGTAACATACAGGTAAATGGGAATATTCTTAAACAATTCAATCGGTATAATTATCTCGGAATAGTCATAACATCTGATGGGAGATGCCTTGAAGAGATTAGAACAAGAATCGCCACGGCGAAGGTAGCCTTTTGCAAGATTAAAACACACACTGACCAATAAAAATATGTCAATTGCAATGAGAAAACGAGTGTTGAGGTGCTATATAGAGCCTGTACTTTTATGTGAAGCTTGGACAATGAGCAGTCAAGCTAAAAAACATCTGATGGCTGTGGAACTGTGGTTTCTGAGGAGAATGCAAACAATACCTGGGACAGACAGAAAAACCAATGACCAAGTACTACAAGAAACAAATGAAAATCGTAAACTGATTAGAGAAATTAGACGTAGACAGTCAACATGTTTTGGGCATGTTATAAGAAGAAATGAATTGGAGAACTTGGTGACAACTGGCAAGATCAAAGGGAACAGACCAAGGGGAAGACCGAGAAGTAAATACCTGGATGGCTTGGCCACGTGGCATGGTCGAGACATGAACACTGAGCTGATCCACGACTCCGGTGATCGAGTGAAATGACGAGTCGTGACCGCCTACGCTTTCCGGCATGGCACATGATGGATGGATTTTAAAGGATACTGTGTTGACAGAATTTTGGGGAAATTCATAATGGATTCTATTCTACTCAGGTACAGCCGTGTTACCGAGATGAGATAGTCCCAGGGGCGTCACTAGGGGGTGCGGGCCGCACCGGGTGACACCATCAAGGGGTGACACCAAAATAAAAAAATTGCAAATTTGACAAAGCAGACATAGCTCTGTCTAGTCGGGTTTCATAACCGTTCATTGTTAATTTTAGAAATTTTAATGTTAAATAACAAAAATTTAACTTTGTCCGAGTTTGTCGAAGTTCTTTATTTATGTTTTACCTGAAGTATTGAAGTTATATTGTTCAATTTGTTTTCTTTCTTATGTCCTTATTAACTCTTTGACTTATTTTACAAACATTACTATATGCGATTATATATGGTACAGGAACACTCGGAAGAAGACCATGGTGAAAGTCTAGAGGGGTGACACCAAGAGTTTACCGCACTGGGTGACACCAACCCCAGTGACGCCACTGGATAGTCCAGTCACTTATCTGCGTTTACCCAGGGGAATACACTTATACAAGTTTCTGCGGTAAATTTCGACCTATGAAGACGATTCTCCCACAGCTTACACCAAAGAAAATGAACAAACCAGACATCCCTACAGGGAAGACAAACGACCAACGACAGACCACAGAGGAAGACGACAACATATCGTTAAGAAAATTATTTATCGCCACTGACACAGAAGAAGGGGAGAATCGCCAAATCACACCAAACAGCTACACACACTCTATTTTTATTATCTTATTATTAATATCAATTATCAATTTGTACTCAATATATTGGCACTCTTCCGAATACCGGTTCCAAATGAGGAAATAACTCTGTAGTGAAAAAGTATCCCTTACAGGGACTCATTGGGTCAAAGGCTAGTCACGTGACATGCAAGACGTTATCGGGACATGTGTTTGACTATATGACATATTTTTGTTTAATTTTCACCGTGTCCTCAGTAGCATAGCGGTAAGTATCTCCGCCTGTGTAGCAAGAGACCATGTAGCAAGATATATATATATATATATATATATATATATATATATATATATATATATATATATATATATATATATATATATTGTGGGGTTATTGTGAAAGGTTTCCACGAAAAATAACAGGAAAAAAAAACTTTTCGGTCACGCTATTGATCAAACTATACGCTTATCCATGCATGACTAGGATTCAAACATACATCAACACAGACACTAACCACAGAGATATATACATACCAAATATACATGCACCCGTATTTGTATGTTTCCACACACGCACACATACACGTATACTCAGTTATATGTATACGTACAGACATATCTATGCATGCATGAACCAATACAGATATAGATGTATTTATATTTTTGTATACCTTATCCAAATCCCACAGACAAATTTGAAATGTGTATATTCCCTTTTGTCTAAGTGTTTTTGAATATTTGTGTGATTTTGTTTTGGACCATGTGCAGTATTATGTTTGTTGTATGTTCTGAATCTGTATGTTGCTGTATTTCTACAGGTCAATACCACATACCTGTATTCTGCTAATGCAGTCAACAATATTGTGTGATTATTTTCTGTGGTTTTGAGAATTGTATTTAAAAATATTGCCTTGTACATATCTGTCGTCTTTTTTGGTGAATATTTCAATTAGTTGTCTTAAAGTGTCTAGTGCGGACTGTACTGCTGGGCATGTTAAAAAAATGTGGTCTTCTGTTTCTTGTATGTTTTGTCTACAGAGTTGACATAGTGCTATTCGTTTTGACCTGTGTGCTTGTTTTTCGGTAGTAGGTGTCATGTTAAAGATCAAACGATATGTAATTTCCCTCGCCTTGGGAGTGATGTTTGGGTTGTGGAGATTAGTAAATGTACATGTGTAGTCTTGTATGCAGTATGTTTTTCCTCTTTTAATTCTAACTTGTAGTGGGGGAGCTTGTTGTTTAACCAGGTATTTGTAGATTTGGCGTATTGTCTGGTGTAGTAAGTGCTCACTCCCTCGGAGTGCTTGTATACATGTCTTATAGAACGCAGGTATAGTTCCAAAGTAGTGTGGTGTGTTAAGATGTACTCCCCTAAGGTATTGCAGTCTCATTTATATATAGTAGAGTGCTAGTGGGTGTTGTTATGGGTGACTAAGGATGTGTCCTATATGGTGGATTCTCAGCGCTTGAATCTTTGTGTTTATGTCTTGCAGTGTTATCCCCCCCCCCCCCCCCCCCTAGTTTCTTGTCATGTGTGAGTGTCTTATGCTGTATGCAGTAAATTGTGCTGCCAAAGATGAAACGTCTGATGTGTTTGTTGATGTCTGAATGAAAGTATTTTAGGCCATTCCTATTCTCTTTTTGATTTCTATTTCACTTCTACCATCATCTGTTATTACACGTCCAAGAAAGGAGAAACTTGTTACTTGTTCTAGTATCTCCCTTTTTACTGTGATGTTCATTGATGACCCCTCCTTTCCACTGCTAATAATCATAGTTTTTGTTTTTGGATGTTAATATCTAGGCCACATTCTGCACTATGCCTGTTTACATGTTCCATTAGGTGTTGTAACTCTTGCTCGCTTTCTGCTAGTAACACGGTATCATCGGCATATCTAAGATTGTTTATTATTCTTCCATTTCGACTTGTTTAAAAATTCTTTCTGTGTATAGGTTGAAGAGGCTTTGGGACAACATGCACCCCTACGGTATCCTTTTTATTTCTATGGGCAACAAATAATTATTTCCGCATCTAATTGATGCCACTTGTTCCCAGTACAAGTTACTAATAAGTCTGGTGTCCTTTCCGTCTACTCCTATGTCTTGAAATCGAGTAAAAATTCTACCCAAAGTATTTCAGGTTCTACGGAGTTCATGCACAGAGCTGAGATTCTCCAGACTCAGGCTAGAGTTAGGAGTAGAATGGAGCACTTATAGGTTACACCCGTGTGCCGTGATGTTGATCCGCCGACTAAACTAAACTAAACTTATGTCTTTAAGGTATGTAATTAGTCGTTCATGTTGTACTCTATCACAAGCTTGTAGTCCAGAAAACGAGGCCAACCATGTAGGTGATGGTTAGAGGGAATAACAGTCTATGATAATTTCGATATACAAAGATAACTCACAAACGGGCACTCTCCCGTTTATGCTTCACCTCTACACTACAAGGTACAATAAGAACGAGATGAGATGAGATTATTGTAATGAGTCAGTCAGTGATCTTTTACCACCGGCAGCACTCAATACCTCAGTGTGTCACGACTTTCTCAACATTCCTAATTCTTCTCAAAAATTGCATCTCCACTGTCTATTCTGAGTGATCTTCTTAGCTTCTTAACACATCAATACTCATTATCCATCATTAGACTGAGTGTTTTTTCTTCTGTATTTTCTTTAAAGTCGGTGTCTGCTGTAGTGAATTCTATTGGTCTACATTTTATACGTCGCATTTTAAACCAGTTATCAAATTGTGTTTGAAGAAATATTTTTTTTCTCACAAAGATCATTAGCATACACTTTCATGAATAAAAATGTGTCTTATGAAACAATCCAAATCCCATGTCATCGTCGGGTTCTTCAGACGCTATCTTACTCTTGTCTTTTCCTCTTTCTTTGCTTCAGCTGGGGCAGCAGGTGAGGCAGCTCTTTCCGTTATCAGAGGCAGCAGCGGCTGGCGTAGCAGCAATTGCACCACTTGATGGGACTGATGCCAGCGTTGAGGAACCTCATTCGTTATCAGAGGCAGCAGCGGCTGATGTAGAAGCAACTGCACCACCTGATGGGACTGATGCCAGCGTTGAGGAACCTCATACGTTGTATCAGAGGCAGCAGCGGCTGGCGTAGCAGCAATTGCACCACTTGATGGGACTGATGCCAGAGTTGAGGAACCTCATTCGTTGTATCAGAGGCAGCAGCGGCTGACGTAGAAGCAACTGCACCATCTGATGGGACTGATGCCAGCGTTGAGGAACCTCATTCGTTGTATCAGAGGCAGCAGCCTTTGTGAGGTCGATGAAGGCAATAAACAGTGGTTGATTCTGTTCACGGCATTTTCCATGCATTTGTCGCAATGAGAATATCATATAAATGGTAGACCGGTTCTGTCAAAAGCCACACTGTGATTCGGGGTAGACTTGATCTCCTAGGACTTGAAGTCTGCGCAGAACAATTCTGGCAAATACTTTTTCCAACAATACACAGAAGTGAGATACCCCTATAGTTGATGCAGTCGCTCCGATCGCCCTTGTTCTTGTACAGTGTTATGATGCATGGATCTTTGAAATCCTGTGGGGCTTGTCCTTCTCGCCAGCATAGCTCTATTAGCTGGTGCATCTGTAGAGTGAGTGTGTCGTTCCCACTCCTGATAACCTCTGTTGGAATCCCATCCTTACCTGGAGCCTTGCCAGATGCAAGTTCATCTATAGCACACTTAACTTCTGTTATGGTGGAAAGTGTGTCCAGGTGGTCAAAAGTTGGTAGAGCCTCTATGGCGTTGAGGGCATCATCCGCTAGTTTGGTCTCACTTGAGTAAAGCTACAAATAGTGCTCTACCCATCTGTTCATCTGCTGTGTTTCTTATCAGTTATGATTTCTCCAGTCAATGTTTTTTAATGGTGCACTTCTTTTAATCGTTGGACCACAGGCTTTCTTTATTCCTTCATACATGCTTCTGATGTTTCTCTTATCACTTGCAATTTGAATGGACTCACATAACTTGATCCAATAACCATTTGCACACTGCCTGGCAGCCTTTTGCACATCCTTCCTAGCTTGCTTTAGCTCACTCAGAGTGTTACGCGTTGGTATTTCCTTGTTTCGAAAGAGAGCTATCTTCTTCTTTTCAATCAAGGGCTGCAGAGTCTGGCTGTTTGCCGCAAACCAGTCCTACCTCTGATGATCCACCCCTACGGCGTTTTATAAAGAGTTTCTTTAAGTTGACCCCACTTTTCATTTACTGTACAATTTTCTGCTGTATCAGTAAAAGCATCTTCAAGTTGCTGTTGAAACTGAAAGCACTTTTCAGAATCGTGAGTGTTAATAATATTAATCCTGGGGCTATTTTTGTGTTTAGCTGTGTATTTTCTCTTTGGTCTCAGTCTAACCCTTGCAACAACCAAAGAATGATCCGTATCACAGTCAGCACTGTGGTAACTTCGAGTCAATGATATATGGTTCAGATGTTGTCTCAGTGTGATGATGAAGTCTAGCTGGTGCCAATGGCCAGATCTTGGATGTTTCCATGTGACCTTATGCATCTCTTTTGTTTTAAAAAAGGAATTTGTAATACATAGGTCATTACTGGTGCAATGCTCCAGCAGCCTTTGCCCATTTTCATTCATGCGATCGATGTATTTTCCAAGGCACACTGGCCATGAACGCGAGTCCTTGCCCACACGACCATTGAAATCACCGAGCACATAAATGTAGTCAGAATTTGGAACTGCCTTGATCACAGAGTCTAACTTCTTACAGAACGAATCCTTCGCATCATCAGAGGAATCGAGTGTCGGCGTGCCATGGAACTGAATCTTTTTTTATAATATTTTTGATAATTGCTAACTGTCATCTGCGTCCGTAACAACTTTGCCGGTCTCTAATTTCACTTTTCCGCACACATGGGCGCGTCTCCACCCCACTCCCTTCCCGCTTGACCTTTGACCCGTGTACCATACATCCGGTCTATTGATCCACTGGCGCCCTACGTGTGTCAGACCTTCCAAGCTAGGACACAGTATTCAGATGAGTACATTTTATTTTAATTAGTTTAATAGTTGAATATTGTCATAGTGTGTTTCATGTAGTTTTGTGTTGGTTTGTATTTGTTTGTCCTGTGCTGACGAAGGCTTTGGCCGCAACGTCCAATTTGTCTCTTGTAGTCGTGTTTTAGTAAAGCTCACAATCTACTTCTCGTTTATTTGGGTGATTCATTCATTGCCTTTTTAAGCTTTACTGCAGTTCACCTCATTCTTGTTTACTATTGCCCGCTCCCTTGAACTGCTACTAAATATTTCACGTTTCGTCTTCGTTGTCGGTAAGATTGTTGTCGATTTGTAGTCCATTCTGTGCGCGCGTGTCAGTGTGTTTTCTAAGCGGCGTGCTACCCTTACCGCCCCACACACGTGTTGTTTTTCCCCCCGCTAGGCCACAACACCTTACTTTTGCACACCAGCCCTTCATCCCCACGTCCGTTAAATCTCCACCGCTATGCCTCCCACTCATCCACCTCAGTTATTTCAACAATTGAGATTATATGTCATTTTCTGCTTTAGTCTCTTACCAACAGATATCAAAATCACAGCCACCGACTTGGCTCTTAACATCTACAAAAAGACCCGCACCACATGCCATTTTAATTTCCTCAAGAACTGCCTACGGCTTCATATCACCCCACGTGGCTTCATCTCTAGATTTCACCCATCGGCAGGCACTCTCGATGACAGTTGTAGTAGACGTCTATCTAAAGTTGAGTTTAAATGTGCTACTCTTCGCATGCGATGCATTGCCGACAACCACGCGCGACAACTGTCTGACTTCAGCTCGAATATTACTATCCTCGATCAGCGTCTTAGACAACTTACCTCGAGTAATTATTTCTTGTATTGTGTTATACGGTGTATCATCAATAGCACTAACCACCATCTATACAAGTGTCTGTCCGCGGCCAAAAACGCCAAGCTAGCCAAACTCCGTGCCCCTACCTCCACTCCCTCCTCGCCTCCTCTCCCACCCCCACTTACCACTGGCTCCGATAACCTAGTTGTGTGCATACCTCCCGACCTTCCACTATCGGCATCTGAGAAATCGGTCCTCAGCAAAGGACTCAGGTTCATACCGCTACGTCCCTGTGGTGATAGATACGCATTACTGCAGGACGTTCATCGGTTCCATCGCACTCTCAGGCTACAATATCACTTCAGAAATCAACCTCATAACGATAACTCTTCGGATCCTACCGACCATTTCTCTCACCTCTCCAAACGCAGGTCTGCTTGGGTTCCCAATCCAGGGGCATCTAAGGCCCTCGATTTATACATCGACAAAACACTTTACGACATCCAAAAACTCAAATTTAAGCCACTACGGTATTCCAACCTCACCGCGGATGAACAACGGGCACTTACACAGTTGAAACGTCGTGATGACATAGTTATCAAACCTGCCGATAAGGGAGGGGCGCTAGTGGTTTGGAGGAAAGACTTATATATACAGGAAGGCAACAAGCAACTGAGTGATGCCACCTTCTACAGACCAAGGATACAAGATGGGACAGTCAGAAACAACACCCAGGTCAAAAGCGTGACTAACGCCATTATCCAGCAAGGTCTTTTACCCAGCTCCGCCACCTCGTTGATCATCCACGATAGCTGCTTGGGCAAACCCGCCTTTAATATGCTGCCTAAGACACACAAACCTGGCAACCCAGGCAGACCTATCGTCTCGGCCTGCTCTTGCCCTACAGAACGGATTTCAGAGTTTCTAGACAGCATGTTTCAGCCGTTGGTTGCCAGCCTCCCTTCATATATCAAAGACACCAACCACGCTATCTCCATCTTCGATTCCATCAGTTTCACTAACCCTTCTCAGTATCACATCTTCACTTTAGATGTGACTTCACTCTACACTTCCATTCCTCACTCTGACGGCCTTAAAGCCTTAGAATTTTTCTTGGAGAAAAGGCTTAATCCCTCGATAGCCACTGGACCATTACTGCGTCTTGCGGAGTTAGTCCTCAACCTCAACTCGTTGAGTTCAATGGGGACTACTTCGACCAGATCAGCGGTGTGGCCATGGGTACTAAGATGGGTCCCAGTTATGCCTGCCTCTTCATGGGCTATCTGGAGCACCAGGTATGGAGTCAGTACACCGGTAGGCTCCCGGAGCTCTACAGGAGGTACATTGACGACTGCTTTGGTGTCTCGGACATGCCCTTGCCTGACCTACAGAACTTCATTGCCTTTTTTTCAGACTTCCATCCCAGCATCAAACTTACCTCCACCATTTCTTCGTCGGCTGTCAATTTCTTAGACCTCACAGTCTCTTTAGGTTCCGCTGGTCTATGCACGACGGTTTATTATAAACCAACTGACTCGCACTCATTCCTTCTCTATACCTCCTCCCACCCTCCCTCGTGCAAACGTTCTATTCCTTTCTCCCAACTGTTACGTCTCCGACGACTTTGTCAGGATAACAACGACTTCCATCAAAAAGCCCACGAGATGCTTGATTTCTTTCGCCTTCGTGGCTATCCTGATAATGTTCTATCTACAGCTCTCCACCGCTGCCAATCTATCAGTCGCACTGAGGCTCTCTCCTCCAGGCCGAAACCACGTAACAACAGACCTGTCCTCTCACTTACTTATCATCCCCACAATATTGCTGCCAAGAATATCCTTTTTAAACATCTATCCATTCTCCGGGGGGAATCGACCACTCGTGATGTCTTCTCAGAGGCTCCTCTAGTGGCATATAAGCGGGATCGTAACCTCAAAGATGTGCTGGTCCATAGCAGGCTACCCCAACCTCACCAGTCTCTTCCTGGCACGGTGGCGTGTCTTCGATCAGTTTGCAAGACCTGTCCATACGTACTTCAAACCCAGAGTCTGACATTCCCTAAGACGACCTTCCACATCCGTGAGGGTTTTTCATGCATCAGTCGCAACGTCATCTATGCGATTACCTGCACACGTTGCGACATGAGATATGTCGGGAAGACAGGATTACGTCTTGGGGACAGATTTCGACAACATCTTTCTGACATCACCAGCGGCGCCCAGAAACCAGTATCCATGCATTTCAACAGTCCTGACCACCATGGCGTAGCCGACATACAGGTCACGGCCATCAAATCATGCGCATCCCACGAACGGGATCGGAAGACATTGGAACACCGTCTCATCTTCCAGTTGGGCACACTCTCCCCTCACGGCCTTAATGTCCAACACAGCTTCATTTAACTTCCCACCCCACCCCTCCCACCCTAGCTTACAGTCCACCATCTGGGTACGTGCAGATCCTTTGTATGACATCACAGTCAACTCTCTTGGCGGATTTACGTTCGGTGTTTTGCCATCATTTTCTGAACGACCGCCACTCATGCCTCTCTGTGTGTACTAACACTACATAGGTTTCCGCAGCTGTGTTTCGAGCGCTTAACGATAATTGCTAATTGTCATCTGCGTCCGTAACATCTTTGCCGGTCTCTAATTTCACTTTTCCGCACACATGGGCGCGTCTCCACCCCACTCCCTTCCCGCTTGACCTTTGACCCGTGTACCATACATCCGGTCTATTGATCCACTGGCGCCCTACGTGTGTCAGACCTTCCAAGCTAGGACACAGTATTCAGATGAGTACATTTTATTTTAATTAGTTTAATAGTTGAATATTGTCATAGTGTGTTTCATGTAGTTTTGTGTTGGTTTGTATTTGTTTGTCCTGTGCTGACGAAGGCTTTGGCCGCAACGTCCAATTTGTCTCTTGTAGTCGTGTTTTAGTAAAGCTCACAATCTACTTCTCGTTTATTTGGGTGATTCATTCATTACCAAACTCTACACCCCACATTGTGCCAACGGCTTCGGGCGGAAGAGCGCAATTGGGAGGGTACAAACCTTACCCCTGGTGTGACGAAATGCAAACTAAAGACAAAATGTCATGGCAGGGCAAACCAGGCCCTAAGCCTTGGTTGGCGTTTGGTCTAGGATCGAAGCTCCGACAGGCGGACAGTTAGAGCATTGCTTTGCTGATTCGGCAGCTTCTGCAGCTTGTCTTGTTCCAGGTGTAGAGGTGTTACTTTTCCTCTGGAGTGAACTAGGCAGGCCGAGAGAGGGATCATGCTGCATGGGCAACACATGATCTCTATATTTTAGCCCAGGCTTTGTGCTATCAATCAATCAATCATGTACCATGCCGGAAAGCGTGGGCGGTCATGACTCGCCATTTCACTCCATCCCTGGTCTTAACAGATCTCGGAATCAAAGCGAGAGGCAACTGTTACGGGTTATAAGTACCCTGTCAATTGGCGTAGACATGGGGCGCCACACGTTGCCTCTGACGGTGGGAGACACCTACAGGTGTCACTGATCAGCTACCGCCCGCCTCAAGCTGGGCAGCCCCCGGCCAATTGGGTGCTGATCCGCCATAGCCTGCCTGCTTCAATGGGTGCTTGGGGCTAGGACAAAATCTGAATCAGACTGTAACACCAATGCACCAGGTACTAATACAAAGAAAAATAGAAACCTCAAGCTACGGCTTGCAACCTGGAACGTGAGAACCATGTGTCCAGGATTTTCCACTGACTTGACCAATACTGACGATGTGAGAAAAATGGCTGTGATTGATGCCGAACTCAATCGTCTTAACATTGATATTGCTGGCCTGCAGGAGACTCGCCTCGCTGAGGAAGGGTCACTCAGGGAAAACAATTACACCTTTTTTTTGGAAAAGTAGAGAGCAGGCCTCTAAACCGGCTCTGTGGCTAAGGGCTTGCGAACGCGGTTTGTGAGCCCGTATACCCGGGTTCGAAACACGGCGGTGCTGGTTTTTTTCGAAAAAGGTATAGGGACCGGTCGTTCAGAAAGCAATGGCAAACTACTGAACGTAACACTTGTCTAGTACATCAACAACAGCTGAAAATGCTGGTGTTGACTGCAACGTCCCGTAAGGGATACGCAACATAATTTATTTAGAGGTCAGGTAGAAGAAAGGCAACATGGTGTGGGCTTTGCCGTGAAGAATTCGCTACTGGGAATGATTGAAATTCCAGCAGGAGGAAATGAAAGACTATTATCTCTGCGCTTGGCAACCTCTTGTGGTTTTGTCACCATTATTACTGCATATGCACCGTGCCATGTGCCGATATGAGGCAGACAGCAGTAAACAGATAGATTAAGAGTAAGTTTAACATAGAAGAAGAATTGCCGTAGTGAGAGCAATTCACGCGATCACAATGAGTTAACACGCACGGATAGAACAAGGATAGTCCGTGCGGAACACATGATGATGATGAATGACGAAGGGAGGTTATTCAAAGAAGTTGTGTATCACGTGACCCAAGTAGGGTAGTTCTCGTGAATCGAGGACAGCCACGGTCAGTCAGGCCTGGGTCGTTGTGAAAGAAGGACGTAAGCTTGTGTTGAAGTTATGAACGAAGATAAGCACGGTTAGTGCAATGATTCTTTAACAACAGTGAAAGTGTTAGTCCAGTTGTGCGGCCAAGTGTAGCCAGTCAACGCTTAGTGCAGTGTGCTGATTTGAAGACGACCCAGCAATGCGAACCGCCAGGCGTTAAGGGCAGCCAAGCGTAAGTTGTGACCTTAAGCTAGTCAGACATTGTGGTAGCCAGTATTAGGCAGATAAACGCTTGTCTTCTGTTAAAGTACTGAACAGTAGTCAGCAAGTGTAAATATATTCATCACATGTTATCCCACGTTTGCGGGAACTTGTGAGCGTCAGTGCTGTGATAATCGTCCACAATAAACATTGCGATGTGTCAAGGACGACATGCTGTTCATTGTTGATCTCGTATGAATGATTCTACCAAGTCTGTCAGATGAATGATCCTGCTGATTCTGTCATCGAGGCTGAGAAAGCGAGCCAGTAAGATACAGATCCATGGCACGCCGACACTCGATTCCTCTGATGATGCGAAGGATTCGTTCTGTAAGAAGTTAGACTCTGTGATCAAGGCAGTTCCAAATTCTGACTACATTTATGTGCTCGGTGATTTCAATGGTCGTGTGGGCAAGGACTCGCGTTCATGGCCAGTGTGCCTTGGAAAATACAACATCGATCGCATGAATGAAAATGGGCAAAGGCTGCTGGAGCATTGCACCAGTAATGACCTATGTATTACAAATTCTTTTTTTAAAACAAAAGAGATGCATAAGGTCACATGGAAACATCCAAGATCTGGCCATTGGCACCAGCTGAAATTCATCATCACACGGAGACAACATCTGAACCATATATCACTTGACTCGAAGTTACCACAGTGCTGACTGTGATACGGATCATTCTTTGGTTGTTGCAAGGGTTAGACTGAGACCAAAGAGAATATACACAGCTAAACACAAAAATAGCCCCAGGATTAATATTATTAACACTCACGATTCTGAAAAGTGCTTTCAGTTTCAACAGCAACTTGAAGATGCTTTTACTGATACAGCAGAAAATTGTACAGTAAATGAAAAGTGGGGTCAACTTAAAGAAACTCTTTAGAAAACGCCGTAGGGGTGGATCATCAGAGGTAGGACTGGTTTGCGGCAAATTTCCAGACTCTGCAGCCCTTGATTGAAAAGAAGAAGATAGCTCTCTTTCGAAACAAGGAAATACCAACGCGTAACACTCTGAGTGAGCTAAAGCAAGCTAGGAAGGATGTGCAAAAGGCTGCCAGGCAGTGTGCAAATGATTATTGGATCAAGTTATGTGAGTCCATTCAAATTGCAAGTGATAAGGGAAACATCAGAAGCATGTATGAAGGAATAAAGAAAGCCTGTGGTCCAACGATTAAAAGTGCACCATTAAAAAACATTGACTGGAGAAATCATAACTGATAAGAAACAGCAGATTAACAGATGGGTAGAGCATTATTTGTAGCTTTACTCAAGTGAGACCAAACTAGCGGATGATGCCCTCAACGCCATAGAGGCTCTACCAACTTTTGACCACCTGGACACACTTTCCACCATAACAGAAGTTAAGTGTGCTATAAATGAACTTGCATCTGGCAAGGCTCCAGGTAAGGATGGGATTCCAACAGAGGTTATCAGGAGTGGGAACGACACACTCACTCTACAGATCCACCAGCTAATAGAGCTATGCTGGCGAGAAGGACAAGTCCCACAGGATTTCAAAGATCCATGCATCATAACACTGTACAAGAACAAGGGCGATCGGAGCGACTGCAACAACTATAGGGGTAATCTCACTTCTGTGTATTGTTGGAAAAGTATTTGCCAGAATTGTTCTGCGCAGACTTCAAGTCCTAGGAGATCAAGTCTACCCCGAATCACAGTGTGGCTTTTGACAGAACCGGTCTACCATTTATATGATATTCTCATTGCGACAAATGCAAGAAAAATGCCGTGAACAGAATCAACCACTTTTTATTGCCTCCTTCATCGACCTCACAAAGGCTGCTGCCTCTGATACAACGAATGAGGTTCCTCAACGCTGGCATCAGTCCCATCAAGTGGTGCAGTTGCTGCCACGCCAGCTGCTGCTGCCTCTGATAACGGAAAGAGCTGCCTCACTTGCTGCCCCAGCTGAAGCAAAGAAAGAGGAAAAGACAAGAGTAAGATAGCGTCTGAAGAACCTGACGATGACATGGTATTTTGATTGTTTCATAAGACACATTTTGATTCATGAAAGTGTATGCTAATGATCTTTGTGAGAAAAAAAATATTTCTTCAAACACAATTTGATAACTGGTTTAAAATGCGACGTATAAAATGTAGACCAATAGAATTCACTACAGCAGACACCGACTTTAAAGAAAATACAGAAGAAAAAACACTCAGTCTAATGATGGATAATGAGTATTGATGTGTTAAGAAGCTAAGAAGATCACTCAGAATAGGCAGTGGAGATGCAATTTTTGAGAAGAATTAGGAATGTTGAGAAAGTCGTGACACACTGAGGTATTGAATGCTGCCGGTGGTAAAAGATCACTGACTGACTCATTACAATAATCTCATCTCATCTCGTTCTAATTGTACCTTGTATGTAGAGGTGAAGCATAAACGGGAGAGTGCCCGTTTGTGAGTTATCTTTGTATATCGAAATTTCATAGACTGTTATTCCCTCTAACCATCACCTACATGGTTGGCCTCGTTTTCTGGACTACAAGCTTGTGATAGAGTACAACATGAACGACTAATTACATACCTTAAAGACATAAGTTTAGTTTAGTTTAGTCGGCGGATCAACATCACGGCACACAGGGTGTAACCCATAATTGCTCCATTCTACTCCTTACTCTAGCCTGAGTCTGGAGAATCTCAGCTCTGTGCATGAACTCCGTAGAACCTGAAATACTTTGGGTAGAATTTTTACTCGATTTCAAGACATAGGAGTAGACAGAAAGGACACCAGACTTATTAGTAACTTGTACTGGGAACAAGTGGCATCAACTAGATGCGGAAATAATTATTTGTTGCCCATAGAAATAAAAAGGATACCGTAGGGGTGCATGTTGTCCCAAAGCCTCTTCAACCTATACACAGAAAGAAATTTTAAACAAGTCGAAATGGAAGAATAATAAACAATCTTAGATATGCCGATGATACCGTGTTACTAGCAGAAAGCGAGCAAGAGTTACAACACCTAATTGAACATGTAAACAGGCATAGTGCAGAATGTGGCCTAGATATTAACATCCAAAAACAAAAACTATGATTATTAGCAGTGGAAAGGAGGGTCATCAATGAACATCACAGTAAAAAGGGAGATACTAGAACAAGTAACAAGTTTCTCCTTTCTTGGACGTGTAATAACAGATGATGGTAGAAGTGAAATAGAAATCAAAAAGAGAATAGGAATGGCCTAAAATACTTTCATTCAGACATCAACAAACACATCAGACGTTTCATCTTTGGGAGCACAATTTACTGCATACAGCATAAGACACTCACACATGACAAGAAACTAGGGGGGGGGGGGGGAATAACACTGCAAGACATAAAACACAAAGATTCAAGCGCTGAGAATCCACCATATAGGACACATCCTTAGTCACCCATAACAACACCCACTAGCACTCTACTATATATAAATGAGACTGCAATACCTTAGGGGAGTACATCTTAACACACCACACTACTTTGGAACTATACCTGCGTTCTATAAGACATGTATACAAGCACTCCGAGGGAGTGAGCACTTACTACACCAGACAATACGCCAAATCTACAAATACCTGGTTAAACAACAAGCTCCCCCACTACAAGTTAGAATTAAAAGAGGAAAAACATACTGCATACAAGACTACACATGTACATTTACTAATCTCCACAACCCAAACATCACTCCCAAGGCGAGGGAAATTACATATCGTTTTATCTTTAACATGACACCTACTACCGAAAAACAAGCACACAGGTCAAAACGAATAGCACTATGTCAACTCTGTAGACAAAACATACAAGAAACAGAAGACCACATTTTTTAACATGCCCAGCAGTACAGTCCGCACTAGACACTTTAAGACAACTAATTGAAATATTCACCAAAAAGACGACAGATATGTACAAGGCAATATTTTTAAACACAATACTCAAAACCACATAAAATAATCACACAATATTGTTGACTGCATTAGCAGAATACAGGTATGTGGTATTGATCCTGTAGAAATACAGCAACATACAGATTCAGAACATACAACAAACATAATACTGCACATGGTCCAAAACAAAAGCACACAAATATTCAAAAACACTTAGACAAAAGGGAATATACACATTTCAAATTTGTCTGTGGGATTTGGATAAGGTATACAAAAATATAAATACATCTATATCTGTATTGGTTCATGCATGCATAGATATGTCTGTACGTATACATATAACTGAGTATACGTGTATGTGTGCGTGTGTGGAAACATACAAATACGGGTGCATGTATATTTGGTATGTATATATCTATGTGGTTAGTGTCTGTGTTGATGTATGTTTGAACCCTAGTCATGCATGGATAAGCGTATAGTTTGATCAATAGCGTGACCGAAAAGTATTTTTTTTCTGTTATTTTTCGTGGAATCCTTTCACAATAACCCCACAATATATATATATATATATATATATATATATATATATATATATATATATATATATATATATATATATATCTCTTGCTACATGGTCTCTTGCTACACAGGCGGAGATACTTACCGCTATGCTACTGAGGACACGGTGAAAATTAAACAAATATATGTCACATAGTCAAACACATGTCCCGATGACGTCTTGCATGTCACGTGACTAGCCTTTGACCCAATGAGTCCCTGTAAGGGATACTTTTTGACTACAGAGTTATGTCCTCATTTGGAACCGGTATTCGGAAGAGTGCCAATATATTGAGTACAAATTGATAATTGATATTAATAATAAGATAATAAAAATAGAGTGTGTGTAGCTGTTTGGTGTGATTTGGCGATTCTCCTCTTCTTCTGTGTCAGTGACGATAAATAATTTTCTTAACGATATGTTGTCGTCTTCCTCTGTGGTCTGTCGTTGGTCGTTTGTCTTCCCTGTAGGGATGTCTGGTTTGTTCATTTTCTTTGGTGTAACTGTGGGAGAATCGTCTTCATAGGTCGAAATTTACCGCAGAAACTTGTATAAGTGTATTCCCCTGGGTAAACGCAGATAAGTGACTGGACTATCCAGTGGCGTCACTGGGGTTGGTGTCACCCAGTGCGGTAAACTCTTGGTGTCACCCCTCTAGACTTTCACCATGGTCTTCTTCCGAGTGTTCCTGTACCATATATAATCGCATATAGTAATGTTTGTAAAAATAAGTCAAAAAGTTAATAAGGACATAAGAAAGAAAACAAATTGAACAATATAACTTCAATACTTCAGGTAAAACATAAATAAAGAACTTCGACAAACTCGGACAAAGTTAAATTTTTGTTATTTAACATTAAAATTTCTAAAATTAACAATGAACGGTTATGAAACCCGACTAGACAGAGCTATGTCTGCTTTGTCAAATTTGCAATTTTTTTATTTTGGTGTCACCCCTTGATGGTGTCACCCGGTGCGGCCCGCACCCCCTAGTGACGCCCCTGGGACTATCTCATCTCGGTAACACGGTGTACCTGAGTAGAATAGAATCCATTATGAATTTCCCCAAAATTCTGTCAACACAGTATCCTTTAAAATCCACCCATCATGTGCCATGCCGGAAAGCGTAGGCGGCCACGACTCGTCATTTCACTCGATCACCGGAGTCGTGGATCAGCTCAGTGTTCATGTCTCGACCATGCCACGTGGCCAAGCCATCCAGGTATTTACTTCTCGGTCTTCCCCTTGGTCTGTTCCCTTTGATCTTGCCAGTTGTCACCAAGTTCTCCAATTCATTTCTTCTTATAACATGACCAAAACATGTTGACTGTCAGCGTCTAATTTCTCTAATCAGTTTACGATTTTCATTTGTTTCTTGTAGTACTTGGTCATTGGTTTTTCTGTCTGTCCCAGGTATTGTTTGCATTCTCCTCAGAAACCACAGTACCACAGCCATCAGATGTTTTTTAGCTTGACTGCTCATTGTCCAAGCTTCACATAAAAGTACAGGCTCTATATAGCACCTCAACACTCGTTTTCTCATTGCAATTGACATATTTTTATTGGTCAGTGTGTGTTTTAATCTTGCAAAAGGCTACCTTCGCCGTGGCGATTCTCGTTGTAATCTCTTCAAGGCATCTCCCATCAGATGTTATGATTATTCCGAGATAATTATACCGATTTAATTGTTTAAGAATATTCCCATTTACCTGTATGTTACATTGTGGTACTTCCTTCTTCCTAGTGACGACGATAATTTGTATCTTCTTACAATGTAAGTCTAACACTGTGTGCAACAACCGCATCTACCAGATGTTGCAGATCCTGTTCATTGTCTGCAATCAATACTGTATCATATGCACATCTAATGTTATTGATGTTACGTCCCCAAATAATGGCTCCTTTCATGTCTTCTACATTCCTGAAACTATTTTCACTGCACCGGGAAAAAAAAAATCTGGAAACATTGCATGTGCCTGTCTCACACCTCTCTTACTAAGCTGATATTGACCTACTTCCTTATCAATCCTTATGGCAGCTTATTGCTTCCAATATATGTATTTTTTTTTTTTACAAGTCTACAGTCTTTCCCCATCAATTTGTAGATCTGCGAGCATCTTAATCATATTGGCATGTCTTACTTTATAGAAAGCCTTTGGGTGGGCAATACAGATGTTGGTGTTTGTTTCCTTCTACAGAGCGTTCTATTAATGTTCTCAGCATATATACAGCATTTATTGAACCCTTGCCTTTTACAAATCCACATTGTTATACTCATATTTCTATAACCATTATAATTGCTATCTCTGGCAGTTTTTCTCTCCACCAGAAAGGATTATTGCTATATTCCTCAGAAGTTGAAGCCCTCTGGTCTCAAATATACATAACATGTGAATATTCTGCCTTCCCATTTCTTTTCAAAATGTTATCAAAGTTTGGGAGGTGTGTTGTTAATTTCGTTTAAATTGTATGTGGCCTTAAGAAGCCAGTAAAAATATGTTTTCCCCCCACAGAGGGGGAATTTAAGTGTTTCGAAAATATAGGGTACATTGAAAGTATACAATTGAAATGTCATGAATAAATGTAGAACTTCAAAGTTGATTATAAAATGTAAGTAAGTAAAGATTATGGACACATTTTGTAAGTAATATAAAAGAATTATTCTCTATCTTTAATATTTTCGTTTGTATTAATTTTCTTTCTTATATAAAAAAAATATAGTATAGAGATATTTAAGTTAGTTATTTATAATATTATAGTCAAGCAATTGATATTTTTAAATGCTAGTTGTTTCCCTTATAATAATATTAGGTGGTTATGTCCCCTACTCATTGCTTTTCAACGTGTTTTTCTGGTTACATTCAGCAGAATAATATTAGGTATTTATGTCCCCTACTCATTGCTTTTCAACGTGTTTTTCTGGTTAAATTCAGCAGAATGCTTGAACATAGTCGTAGCTCTTACGCGGAGCAAACACGGCAGGGGGGCTTCCGATCATCAAAAGTAAACCCCCTTCCCCAAGCATTTCGGCTGAAACACAGATTCCTCACAAACTGCGGACAGTGAGGTCGAGAGCACAGGTGTTCAGCAGCCAGGTGGAACTCGTAGAACAGAGTCCTGCAGTAAAGATTTCTGCGTGAGGCATACCTCAGGGTCAGGAAGCGAGAGTACAAGAATGACAGGAAAACGCTACACTTGCCACTGAAGATGAGGATGATGATGGCTGGCATCAGAAATATCTCGGTGCTGGCGATGAAGCGGAGGATGTTGACTTGTTGAGTCTCCAACTTGCTGATCCGTTATCATCAAATCCTCCCAACTTAGGGTTGTTAAGCAGCACTCAGTTGTAACATTCAACCCGTAAATAGTTATTGTTGTTGACAATAGTGTCACAGCTTGTCAAGTGTTCGAAAAACATCACATGTTTCAACTTCACATCGAACAACCAGTAAAACATTGTAGTTTATTGTTCATTAATGTATATAAGTCACCAGGTGTGACATCTACAGCTGCCAGTTGATCAATTGCTAGAACATTATTGCTGATCTGTGTCGGAGCTGATGGTCTGCCTGCCATAATAATATTTCTTTCTGGGAGAGTGTATTCGCAATCAAATTGCGAATAAACGAAGTCTCTATTCGCAATCAAGAGTAGATACAAACAAGCTGTGGGAAATCCTTAAACAATATGGAGTGAGTACACATCTAACAAACCAATATAGAAGCTTATACAATTAAGCAGCCATGTGCGGGGGAATGCCCAAGTCTGCCCCTGCCTGAAGTCTGAGTGGGTTTACCTGATGGTGAGGGACAATGGTAATAGGAAAAATAATCCACATGCAAATATCAGTCCAGTGCACTCTCCAGTAGTGGCAGCTATTAGTAAGTAGCACGTATATTGACTACTCTTCCGTTCAAAGCGAATGAACAAACAACAACAACAACAACAACACATTCAGATATCCTATAAACCTCTCATGATATATTTGATATCTCCGTGTCGATCAATATGTTTCAATGAATTAATCCTGACACTGTGAGTGAATTAATCCTGACACTGTGATGTATGGCTTGGTTTGGCGAATCATCAGAATGTATTTTTTTATAACATCCCCGGGCATGTTTACGTTCAGTAGTTTGCCATTTCTTTCTCAACCACCGGCACTCATACCTTTGTATGAAAACCAACGCAAGGCGGTTGGCTTCCAAATCGCCGCAGCTATGTTTCGAACACGGTATGCAGGATTACGAAATGCATTCATAACTACTTCACTCCTACAGACCCGGCGACTATTCATGTTTGTTTCAGAAGATACAGTTAGTTGGATGTCTTTTACAGGACATCACAGTCAACCACGGCATTTATTCCAGAAGTTGGTGTTGTTGTTGTCTTCCACTTATGCCATTAGACGTCGTGGAGAAGGTTCATTGAAGCTCCGGCGCCCGTGACTAGCCCCTTTTCTCCAGTTTCCTGCCAGTTTGCTAAACCCGTCATAGTTCCTTACCTAATATAAGACCGCAACGGCTTACTTTAATAAATAATGACTATCCGTTACCAGTAAGTTAGCTAATTTTGTCAAAATGCCGAATAACTGTCTTTGTACGCTTTCACTTAATTAATTCTGAAAATAAAAAAAATAAAAAATAATAAAATATTTCAAAACAATGTTTTCCCGTAGTGCATTTGAATAACGAAGACACAAACAATAGATTGCACGATTTATTGCCTGGCATATTTCGCTGCATCTCGTCAGGTACATACTGCAGAACTCACACAACTTACGTGAAATTAACTAGATAAATCCTTCAAGTTGAAATATACACAATTTCGCACAGTAATGTCGATTGTCTACCACGGTAATTTTAAGCTGACTAACATGTCTTTCTGTTTACACAATTCTGGCTTGCGTTGATAGATCATAATTGCTTCTGCAAATTTTAACAAGCGAGTATTCTGTGTTCTAAACAACACGCGAAATGCAGTCTCTCTGGACACAACATGGCGACTGGCAACAATGTGCCTGCCGATTGAAGACGCCGGGAGCTTCCGGTGTGTCGGCTCCTCGTGGCTATCATCTCCTGTGTGTTGTATCTTGTTGACCCATTGAGGTATGTGTTCTAACACCCGTTTGTTAAGCTGTCTCTCCGTTCGGCCAATGTAAACGGCCTGGCATCTACATGTGAATTGGTAAATACAATTGTTTGTGGCGTACAGAGGAACAGGCTCTTTGACTGTTGGTGTAGGAATGGGTACGGTTTTACATCTAATGACTGGAGTTGCCGCACAGAATGTTTGACCTACTGCTGTAGTAAGCCGGTCTTGTAGACGTTGCATTACGTCATCCCCTCGAAAGGTTAGCTGGATGAATACCTTGAGTTTAGGGACTGTAGTTACGTCTGCTTTGGGTTTGGGCTGTTGGCAATGGCGCTTTATAAATCCTGTGGAGTACCCATTCAGGTTTAAGACATTCTTCAGAGTTTCAAATTCCTCTGTCAGTGTGTCCTGGGTGCATATCTTTCTAGCACGGTCAAACAAGGTCCGTACTAAGCCCCGTTTGTACTGGACAGGTGTGAAGCTCTGAAAATTTAGGTATTGGCCAGTCCATGTTTCTTTGCGATACACCGATCTTTGAATTGTGCCGTCTGCTCTACGTCTCATTAGAATATCTAGGAACGGTAACGCTTCGTTGTGTTCGTGTTCCATAGATAGAGAGATGTTTTTATGCGTCTTGTTCATTGTGGCCTGAAACGTGAAATCATTGTGGCCTGATTCCTCACCGGTATTTCAGATCTCTGAGGACGGACAGAATATGTCCGACAAGAAAAAACCTGAGACGACTGACAAAAAACCAGATAGAAGAAACCCAGTCCAAGCTGGCCAACTTGAAGCGCACACACAGTTCTGCCTACTACGTCACCCAAGAATTGAGTTTGTATGGCTACTTGAAGTTCACGAAATTCTGTACAGAAGCAGTGTACAAGGTGAAAATCGCAGAGAATGCTCGCCTCAACAAATCACTGAGCACTGAAAAGGTAACAACGTCAGTACTAGACAACCCAGAGAAGTATGTGAGGAACTTATCGTCATACGTACTCAACAACATTGAAACAGAGGCCCTTGCATACGGATTAAAATTATGCATAAAGCCTAAACACATCAATCGTGTTGAGTCGCAAGCACAGTTTGAAATGTTGTTTGATCAAGTCTCCAAGTTATCACCTACCTCTGCTGAGTCGGTCGGGTGGCTGAAGGCCAAACTGGTAGATTTAGAACACCAGTATCGCACAACACCCTCTAAACAGACGTGTCCGCTGACCAACGAACACCTTACTGCCTTAAAAGCGTTAAAGGCTAACAAAACCCTCGTCATACTGAAACCTGACAAAGGGAGCGGTACAGTACTGATGGACATGTCAGATTACCAGAGAAAAATGGATGTAATATTGTCAGACGAATCCAAATTCAGGATAGATCAAAAAGTAAACAAGTCGGAGGACCTGGATGCTATAATGAGGAAAGAGATCCCAGGTCACTTGGTGA
>JACEFZ010001928.1:0-24827 GCA_014155875.1 Cepaea nemoralis | reverse complement strand
AAAAATCGGGTCTGCACTAGAAGTATTAGCTTGAGTTTAAAGAGAACGAAAGAAAACAAATTATGTGTTACCTGATCTCTTAAGTACTATACCCTCGGTCTACTACTTAAATGCTGAGCTAAGAATACATTTCTCTTAATTGTTTTGTTTTTCTTCTTCATCGATAACGACTTAGGTCGAAACGTTCGTCTGCGTTTGTGTGTGTGTTCGAGTGTGCATATATATATGTGTGTGTGTGTGTGTGTATATATAAGAAGCTGGAACATAAGGATGGTGATGATGACACACTACTTAATCCTAAACTAGTAAAATAATAATATGACATTATTATTAAGCGCTTGTGTGTCACAGTTGCAGATAGCTTAAGTTCACTTCTGTAATGGCGTGCCACAGGTTTTTCTATGACAGCAGAGATGTGGGTGAGTAATTATAAACGATTAAAACAGCGGTTAACAAGGTTTTTGAAGTTACTAAGTCGTTAGTCGCGGTTCCAATTTATCGGTTATGGGTCACCCCATAATGCTCTGTTCCTGTGCCAGTGAATATCATACAAAATGCTCCTCACTGTCCCGTGTGAAAATTGGAACTGATATAAGTCCTGATAAACCTACAGTACGCACAGACATACATGCATAAGGCCGCTGCCAGAATGCCAGCACAACATCCCGATACTACAATTACAGTTCATCGTCGATGGAAGCGGCAGTGACTAGAAAACTAACAGTTGCACACCATTACTGCATAAGGTAAAATCAGCTATTTCAGTAACCGGCAAACCGCCATTTTTCTGAACACGCAGTTCACAATACAAAATACAGCGAACAGATGTAAAAGCTTTCCACTCTAAATCCAAAGTTTACATGTCGTTCCACGCACTTACTCAGTAGATGAGCTACGGAACCAAGCTTTTGAAGTGTTGTGCCGAAGTAATGTTGACAAGTACCTCAACGTGCTAACCTCGGTCCGCCATGTTATAACAATACTCGTTTACCCAAAAGTCTTGAAACGATCGTGTATCATGCTTGTCAAGGTCTCACATTTGTCTATCGTCGCTCGTTTGTCTAAGACTTGACAGGTGAATGACATGTATACAAAAGTTAGTCACACTTTAGAGAACATAGTCATAAAGACATTTAATGATTCAAAACAAAAATGTATAATACACAATAGTTTGCGCTCAGCACTGCACTCGTCCGCTTATATAACAATCTCTTAGTTCACGTAACGAGCGCACACACAATTGGCTCTCAAACATATCGCAGCGCTAGCACACACAAATCGGCAATAAAAGTCACTCTCTCAAGCAAACAGGCAGACACATCCTTTCTCATCCAAAGCCCAGTCTCGTTTCCCCAAACTTTTGCTCTGAGTAGCCTATCACGTGTCGTTTACTCACGTGTCGTCTGAGGCCCTTCGTGGTCAGTACTGTGTCGCAGTATTAGGTTGTGTCCTGTCCATGAACTAGGGGTCAGTCCGTCTGTTGATGGCTGCTGTCTCACGTCGTCTAGTCCAAGGGTATACTGTCCTTTCGGTTCAAGGGCATAATTGTCCTGTCTTCTATCCCTATATCCTGTTCATGTCCTGTATTCTATTGCCATGTCCTGTCTCTATGCTCTGCCCTTCGTATCAGGTTACTAGGACTCTGACAAATCTATTATCTTTTTTTGAGTCTGTGTAACGGTATTGTATCACTCAATAAAACCAACTTTGGTGCTTCGGTACTGGCATGCTTATGCGATAGCCTAGAGATCTATAGAGTTGGTGTTGGGGAGGTCGGGAGAGGGTCAAGGGTAGGAAGAAAATAAAACTTCAACAAGATCAGTCATTGTTCCTCCACAGTTAGTTTGTTTGCACATTCTTTCATCCAATGTTAACCACAATTCATTTAAAATGTGTGTGAAAACATAAATAGCTTTAAAGGAACTATATGCTTCTGTTTAATTACCATTTTTTTTCTGAAATCAAAAATGGTATGTCGATTCACTCTGCGTGCCACTGAAAACAGTTGTAGGTGCCACGTACGGCGCGCGTGCAGTACGTTTCCGACCGCCGCCTGGAATAAAACATAGAGAGGTAATTTCCTTTGCTTTCCAAAATAGAATTGGGGCGATAATGATGTTTAAAACTCTGCAAAATCACGAACAGTAGTTTATTTTGCTGATTGCCTCTCTTTTAGTCAACACTACTTCGTTTAATTACTTAACGTTAAAAGTGTATCTCTTTATTTTAAGAATCCGTTCTAATGAACTATTATAAAATCGCAAACATGCAGCTTAAATCGTTCTAATAAAATGCTTCATAAATATTAACTGTATCCAGTATCCCTTGATAAGGACTGGGATTGCCTTCTTGAAGTAAACAGAACTAAGACAGATTATGGTCGTAAGTGGGAAGAAGGAAATACCACAATGTAATATACGAGTAAATGGGCATATTCTTAAACAGGTTAATCGGTACAGTTATCTCGAAACAGTCATAACATCTGATGGGAGATGCCTTGAAGAGATTAGAGCAAGAATTGCTATTGCGAAGGTAGCGTTTTGCAAAGATGAAAAACATACTGACCAATAAAAGGATATCAACTGAAAAGAGAAAAAGCGTGTTGAAGTGCTACATAGAACCTATAATTTTGTATTGATGTGAAGCGTGGACAATGAGCACACAGTCAAGCTGAAAAACATCTAATGGCTGTGGAAATGTGGTTTCTGAGGAAATGCAAAGAATGCCATGGACAGACAAAAAACTAATGAACAAGTCCTTCAAGAAACAAATGAAGATCGTAAATTGATTAGAGTCATTAGACGTAAACAGTCAACATTTTTCGGGCATGTTATGAGAAGAAATTACTTGGAGAACTTAGAGACAGCTGGTAAGATCGAAGGAAAGAGACCAGGGGGAAGACTAAGAAGTAAATACCTGGATGGCTTGGCCACGTGGCATGGTCAAGACAGAAATACGAAGCTAATCCACCACTCTGGTGGTTTGCCATTTCTCGAGCGAGATGGCAAAACATGACCGCACACGTATATCGGCATGGCACATGATGGATGGATTAAAATGCTTCATAAAACAGTAGCTGTATTCAGTTCCCTTGATAAGGCCTGGGATTGCCTTTCTGAAGTAAAAGGAACTAAGGTCCATTTCAAACATTGGTCTCCTGGATTGTCAACGTTTTCCGGGGCTGTGATTGTTATCTGTGCTATTCAGAGTACATATTTTCCGTGTCTCTCCATTGACATTGTTCCATGAATTTAGCAAGTCACTTTCTGTCTGTCTGTCTGCCTGCCTGTCTGTAAGTCTGCAGGTCTCTCTGTCTGTATAACTCTGTATATAATATGTATATACATAGGTTACTCTATCTAAAAGATCCCCTGGTTGGCCTCTACTATGCTGATAGCATTACAGGAAGGGCAAAGGTCGGAAATGGAATAAAGACCACGGAGAAAATTATTGCACATAGATCACACGCTAAGCGTATGACACGTCAAATAGTGTACGAAGGTGGAAATGACCATGTGTTCACGTACTTCCACTGTGGACGAGTATTTACCGCGCGTACGTATGTCTCTATGTATATGTCTGTATTCAACCATATGCATATCCCTGTAGCCGGTCTCCGTGGCTCAGAGCCTATGGACGCGATTCGTAAGCCCGCTTACCTGCTTTCGAAACACAGCTGCTACCGATTTGGCAGCAGACCGCGTCGCGCTGAGTTTTAACGTGTTGGTATGGGAACCGGTCATTCAGAAAGCAATGGCAAACTACTGAGTGTAAACTTGCCAAGACATCAACGACAGAAGTAAATTGCTGGTGTTGATAGCGATGTCCTGTAAATAGGATATGCACACACACACACACACACACACACACACACACACACACACACACACACACACACACAAATCCCTGTACATAGCCCTGTGTATGTCTCCATGTATATCTTTGTGTGGGACCTTATGTATGACCCTGTGTATGCCTTAATAAATAGCTCTGAATGTCACCCTATGTATGCCTCAATGTATATATCTGTATATGCCCCTATGTGTGAATCTATGTATATCTCTGTATGTGACCCTGTATATGACCCTATATATTACCTTATTTATAGTCTTTATGCATGTCTATAAATATGACCCTATTTATTGTCACTATGCCTTTGGCACCTTTCCGTCTTGACAGACGATAGTTTGTTACATTGTGTTTGAAAAAGGCATAAAACCTACAAACCATGGCGGTAGCGAATGTGACTGATCAGACCAATTCGCGCTTTAAATATTCGTCCATAATAGTTGCATGGTCGTTTTCTCCATCACGCACCATCTTACGTCTCATGCGCTCAGTTTGTTACCGATCTAAAATCATTTTCTCTTTGTCTTTGTTCCATGTCTGATATTTGCCCTCCATGCAACACGTTCGCGGGCAACCTGCTCCCAATTATCAAATGCCTGTATCAATCATGTCCCGCTTACACACATTTTTGTACCATAGTATAGGCCGACTCCACGATCACTTACTCATCTTTAATTCACCAAAAAAGATGTCCTTTGGTATTCTACCATCATCCATCCTCCTAACGTGTCCTATCCATCTAAGTCTACATAGTCTGAGCATGGAATAAACTGCCACACAAACTGATCTTTCCAATACTTCAGTATTTGTGATTTTGTCTTGCCCCTTAATATCAAGTATTATTCGCAGACACCGCATATCAAAGCTTTTTAAACGTTTCTCTTGGTGTGAGTAAGTTGACCAGGCTTCACCGCCATAAAGAAGAGTACTAAGGACACAGGCTTGGTAGACAAGGACGTTTGTTTCAGCTGTAAGCTTCCTATTCTCCCATACTCTTTTTGTTAACCTGTTCATTATTGACGCTGTCTTACCAATCCTGATGTTGATTTCCTGACTGTCGTGTCCTCCTTTACAGTGTCGTCCCTAGAGTGAAGAGAGTCGACACTCACATTATAATATTTTTTTTTCCCTCTCAATATTCTGGAGAATCCACCAGCTTCCGTCCAACACACTCCATCAGCCTATGGACACCTTTTCCTATCACTCTCTCACTGTCGTACTATGCTCCCTCTCATACTTCCCAACGCAACATACTCAACAACTCTTGCTTCTAGAAATTAATAAAGATTAATTTATTAAAAGAAAAGTGTAACGTGTATGAGACGTGTATGCGAAGAAAATGTGTGACGTGTTCTATAAAGTGTGTAGAATCGGACTCTCAGACCACAACCCAGTCAGCTGATCCCAGCAAGGATAGACCACAGCACGTTACGTCAGAACATGTACATCTCACCCCGTGCCGAAACCATCTTGCCGGATACTGCTTTGCCTCTGTAGACCTCTGGTAATCCAATTTCATGATCATCCGAAATAGACACCGGTGGTATTAACAGTTAATCATGGACCGGTTGCACCCTACACAATGTCCGTTCCTATCGTTCCTTAAAAAAAACTGCACAAGTCCTTTGTAGTGTGTACACAGTCATTAATGTTAATTGTTAATGTGATTGATCCTCACTCGTGTCTATCTAGCCTCACGTATAATGTCTTGTGTTCTATTACACGAGATTATATAACACTAGGTAACTATTAGACTGTTCTCATTTAGTTACTACTGTCTGATGCTGTGTGGTGCATCAGTAATCATCACTATCTTTGGTGAATCAACTTCCTCCTAGCTTTAGTTACGTTCTGTATGCAACTTTATTGATTGTTGAACTGGTGTTCTTCCGAATGGGATTTGATTCTTTCCCAAAAACTTGTTGAGTTTCCTTGGATCTGGTAGGGAACCTAGGATAGAAACAACACATCTGGTGATAGTACTAGTCACTGATCCTTTCGGCTGAGTGTAAGCCTATCGCCTTGCTTAATGATCTTTAGCTAACTAGACTTAGTCATAGAGCAGATTAGCTACCCACCTAGAGCCGAATCAGGCTATGACAAAGAAAGACCCATACAGAGTGCAAAACCCCAGCGGGCAAGTTCCCCGTCTCCCAATTATCCATCAGTACTCTATTCTTAACTAGCAGAGCTAATATCACTATTCTACTCTAACTAGTTTCCACTAACAGTGCTAATCATCACACTATAGTTTAACAAGGCCACAGTCTATATTAATTAGAACGAATATATTATAATAGGTTATACCTTACAGCACTGCAGTTTACACTAAATTACATCTAATGGTAGCCATACAGGCTCGTGTAAACTAAATCAAATATCTCCTTCACACGTTAGATGTTCTAACTGCTGCAGTGACAAGCATGTCTGCCTAAATCCACATTTTCAAGTCCCCCTAGTTGGTCCCAACTCGGGTTTATATGGCAAACTACCAAAGTTGGCCACGTGACGTTATCCTTTATGCCCCCACACAGGTGGCACATTGGCAGATCATCCCCTGTCAGGGATCCATCCCCCCTCTGGCTCCCTCCATGTTAGATTTGTCATCACTGCTTGAGACATCCAAAACAAGCCAGCGAGTTCCTGTATACCCCCAACAACAGTTGCAAATAACCCCGTCAATCTTCTCGATGTTCCGGAAACCAAGAATTGACATATGTACTGTTACTTCCGTGCTAAGTACTTCCGTTTTCCCTCTGATATGTTTATGACTTGTCAAAGTGATATATGATTCAGCACACTCACTTCCTCTATACCTCTGCCACTGTTTAATTTAGTCCGACAGGTGATGGCCAACATCCGATTGCCACTATGACCCCACTGCTTCCATTTGTATTCAAATGTTGACAAACTGTCACGGCGCTGCCGGGATCTGTCTCCATCACCACCAAATGTTCCAAATCCGTTTGAGATGTACACGTGCAGCTACAAATATTGTCCTGGGATTTTGACATCCGCTTTGTTTTTTTCAGTTAGTAAAAATAGTTGTCGCTGGCAGATCGTCCGCTTAATCAGAAAATCTCTATAATAATCAACTGGTTAAACACACGGTTTTATTTTGTGACATAGGCCCCCTCCTAAGAGAGTAGTCCATCTCACTCTTCTCCACCGTGAGTTTAATCCAGATGATTCATTCTTCTTCTTCAGGAGCTGGGTGTCTTGACAAGAAATCCGCTCCAACATTTTCCTTCCCAGGAATGTACTCCTACTGTGAAATTATAAGGTTGAAGTAACAACGACCACCGCATCAAACGGGCGTTGAGCTTCTGAGAAGTAGCCAGGAACATCAGGGGCTGATGATCCGACTGGACCCGAAACTTAACTCCATACAAATAGGGCTGGAATTTTTGCACTGCCCATACGAGGGACAAGCACTCTCTCTCGACGGTTGAATAATTCCTCTCCGCCTGTAGAAGTTTCTTACTTGCGTATGCCACAGGTTTCAAAACCGAAGCATCGTCTTTTCCTTCCTGTAACAAAGCGGCTCCAATTCCAATCGCACTCGCATCTGTTCTCAACACAAATTGTTTGGAAAGGTCAGGGAGCTGTAATACAGGTTTGCTGACTAAGGCCTCCTTTAACTGACTATAGGCATTCTCACATTCTGGTGTCCAAATGATTTGGTCCGGGAATCCCTTTTTCAAGGTTTCCGTCAACGGAGCTCCCAGTTCAGTGAAATGTGGGATAAATTTGTGGTAGAACCCACACAACGAGAGAAAAGATCGCACATCCTTCTTCGTTTTTGGCCTAGGTGCATTTCTGATTTTCTCCAGGTTCTTCTCTTCTGGAACAATGTGTCCTGGAGTGATGGTGTGACCTAGAAATTCCAGAGTCTGGTAACCAATCATGCACTTGGTTGGACGAGCGGTAAGCCCTGCTTCCTTGAGCCTATTAAACACTCTCTCCAAGGATTGTAAGTGGTCATCCAGGCTGTCACTGGAAATCAGAATATCATCCATGAATGAGATGATGGATGGATCCTGTAACGGATCTAGTAAAGTCCTCATCATGCGTGTAAACACACTAGGTGCATTGCTGAGTCCAAAGGGCATGACCTTGAATTCGTAGTGTCCACTGGGTGTACTGAAAGCTAACAGTGGTCGAATCTCCGGTTTGACTGGTATCTGATAGTACCCCCGACTCAGATCCACCTTTGAAAAGTACCGAGCCTTATGGAGCCTAGCGAATAACTGAGTTGGATTCGGCAAAGGTTCCACCTGAAACTGTGTATGACTGTTCAGAAGTCGGTAATCTATACACAACCTGTGTTCTCCACTTGGTTTGCGTAACAAAACTACCCCCGCATTGTATGGGGATGTGGATGGTGCAATCACGTCATCCTCCAGCAGTTTTTTTATTTCCTCCTCCAGGGCCTTTTCTTTAGAGAATGGCACTGGGTAAACCTTTTGGCGAACAGGCTCCTTTGTGGTCAAAGTCATCTCGAACTCAACCAACCTCGTTCGTCCTGGTTTATCAGTCAGTATCTCCTTATGAGACTTGAGAACCTGGGTTATCCTTTCCCTCTCCTGGGAGGTCAGATCAGGGTTCACTTGCACATCCCTATAGGTTTCCTGGTGTTCCAAGGGATATTCCCTGCCCTCGCTGGTTCCCACTTCTGTCTCCACTGCAACTGCCATTGCCATGAGGTGAGCTGCCTTGTCTCCGGGTCTCTCTTCGTATTTCCGCAAGAGATTGATATGGAAAATCTTCGACTTTCCCCGGATCCGGATCTGATAGTTGGTTCTGGATATTACCCTTTCCACGGGAAATGGTCCTTGCCAACCTATCTCCAGTTTGTTGTTTCCCGTTGGGAGTAGCAACAAGACTTTATCTCCCACCTCTAGAGATCTTTCTTTAGACCTACGGTTGTAGTAAGCCGCATGTCTTTTCCTGGCCTTTTTCAAGTTTTGATTTGCCAGAGTCCATCCCTTGTGGAGTTTTTCTTTCAGTTCCTCCACGTATTTATAGGATGAGATCACTTCTTCTGACGTCCCCTCTTCAGTCCAACTCCTCAACATGGCTTCCAACGGTCCTTTGATTGGACGACCAAACAGCAACGTAGCGGGTGGTAGTCCTGTTGAGCCATGAGGAACTTCCCGATAGGCAAAGAGTGCTGCTGGGATATATTCATCCCACCTATCAGGTTTTTCCTGCGCTAGTTTCCTGAGCATTGTCATCAACGTGCCGTTGAAACGCTCTACTTGTCCATTGGCTTGAGGGTGGTAAGGGCTGGTATGTATGTGGTTAGAGTGAAACACCCTAAATACCTCCTCCATGAGTTTTCCACAAAACTGAGATCCATTGTCCGTCAGAATTTGATCCGGAAAGCCTAATCTGGTAAAGGCCTCCATCAGTGCGTCCGCCACTCTTTTCGAGTCAATCGTGGTCAACGGTATAGCCTCACCCCACATTGTACAGCAATCCACCATTGTGAGTATATACATGTTCCTCTTCCTAGTCCTGGGAAGTGGACCCACGATATCGATGGCTACCCTCTCGAAAGGAGAGTTCATGATGGGCATCTCACCCAACACCACCGGTGCTGTCCAGTGTTTCGGTGCCACCCTCTGGCACTCAGGGCATGACTTCACATACCGACGCACATCATCTGTCATTCCCGGCCAATAGTAGTGGCAGGAAATCCGCTGCATGGTGGCGGCAATACCCATGTGTCCACTAAAGGAGATGGTATGCCCCATAT
Organism: Cepaea nemoralis; assembly: GCA_014155875.1. Taxonomy (NCBI): domain Eukaryota; kingdom Metazoa; phylum Mollusca; class Gastropoda; order Stylommatophora; family Helicidae; genus Cepaea; species Cepaea nemoralis. Next base: position 15,217 of record JACEFZ010001928.1, on the reverse strand, counting down.
GAAGAATCTGGGACCGGTGAGCTTTCGGGACGACCAACTGACCGTATAGGTTGTCTCCCCTTCCTGCTCTCCTGTAGAGTATCCTATTCTTCATGTAGTACTGCCCCCGTCCTGGTGGATCAGCACTTTTCTGCAGCTTTTTGTAGCAAGGACGTAAAGTATCATCCTCACTCTGGGCAGTTCGTAGCTCCCCCGGCATTGGGTTAGTCACAATTGCGTCTGCCTCTTCCGTTTTCGTCTGAGAGCGAGTCTGCATTGCTCCCATATGAATTGGCTCCCTGGGCATTCCCAGAAAGACATACCGGCAACCTAGGATGACTGGAAAAATGGGATCGGTCAATACAGCGGCCTTGATGGTGCCGGTGACGTACCTTGACCGAATCTCCACATTAGCAATAGGCAACTTCATGACTACAGCACTCTTCTGTGCAGGCTGTATATCCAAGGTTTCACCTGTGAATTGTTCTGGATGTACCAGATCCGCAGAAATCACGGCCTCCCCGTCCAGTCCTGTGTCGTATAAACACTCCACTTGACGACCGTTAACCTCTACCAATTCCACTACAGGTGGTTTTTCCTGGTCTGGAGTCTCTTCCTCGGCCTCGACCTGTTCGGTGGGCTCCACCTTAGGTTTCCCTGAGCACACGACGAATTGAGTGTCTCCTGACTTTTCCCTGCAGTCAATAGCATTGTGCGTGTTTGACTTGCATTGGTTGCACCATTTCCCTGTCCTAGATTTTCTATTGTCGGACTTGAGTGAGCTCTCCTGGTGGCGAGCTTCCTTGTTGACCTTGGCATTTTCCGTGACAACCTCCTTGGAAGTCACTTGACATGCTGCAAAGTGAGGGTTCTTAGCCTTCGATTTGCAGTCCCTCGTATTGTGAGAGGGTGACTTACAAATTGAACACCACTTCTCCGACCACGGTCGTTTAGGTGTAGAGCTTGAAGTGCTCTTGCTTCCCTCCTTCTTCTTCTCTGAACTATCCTCTGATTTTTGCACATAAGGTTCCCACTTTTTGTTCCTGAGTTTTTGGCTTTCTTCTTGTCATGTTTCTCTTGACTTTTGGAGTTGGTGGAAAGGTTTTCCCCTGCCTCCCCATGTACCTCGACGAACCGTTCTGCTAATTTAGTCACGAGGTCAATACGTTCCGCTCCTTGTTCTCCCAGGAACGTCCTGAGAGGTTTAGACATTTGCTTCTTCAGCTGGTCGACCACCATGAGCTCTTCCAGACTCTCATAGTCATGTGCGAACCCAGCCAAATCCATCCACTTATGGAGATAAGATTTTAGACGCAAACTGTAGGCGGCAAACAACTCCCCCGGTTCTCGTTTCGCTGCTCGAAATTTTTTCCGGTAGGTATGTGACGTAACCTCGAATCGTTTCAGCAGAGCCGTCTTTAACTCGTCATAATTGTTCTCATGTCCTGGTGGCAGGCGAGTATAAACCTCGTATCCGGTCCCGCGTAATCCCTGGGATAGCTTAAGATTCCATTTGTTACGCTCCAGACCCATAGCAACTGACATAGCCTCGAAGCGTTGAAGGTACTGGTCAATCTTCTCTTTGTCCTCCTCGTAGACCGCTAAAGGAAACTTCATAGCATGGTACCCATGTCCACCTACTGGTGTTGATCCTGGGATGGAGGAACCTCCAACTGCTCCCTCAGTTTCTCCATTAGATTGACTCTTGAGCTCGAGTTCCCGCATCCGGTACTCGTGCTCCCTTTTCTGTGCTTCCTGTTCAGCTTCTAATTTCCTAGCTGTTTGCTCAGCTTCAAATTTCCTAGCTGCTTGCTCAGCTTCCAATTTCCTAGCTGCTTGCTCAGCTTCCAATTTCTTAGCTGCTTGTTCCAACTCCATCCTTCTCAATTCCAGCTCGGCCTTTCGATCTTCCCGTTCTGCTTGACGATACTCTCTCTCCACTTCCTGTATGTAATCCGTTAGAGCAGAACCCGCCAATCCCATTTCTTCCCCCTTTGCCTTTAATTCTGCTGTGCTAAGTTTAGGGGTGGCCATTATACAGAGAGGTCAGCTAGCAGGTCTAGTACAATATAACTGCAAATTACTATACAGATATATGAACAAGTACTATAAATCTAGATATTACCATGCACAGCACATTCACTCAGTGACAAGAGTAGAATCAGGACCACAGACCTATGCAGACGTGTGAAGTGTGAACAGGTAAGATATTAGTCCTAACCCCTATCCACATTCACTCTAGCTGGATTCTCCAAAATGATATCTCCCTCTTATAACTAAGGATCCCGTGTCAAAAGACCCCGTTGTCAGAAGATCCCACTGTCAAAGGTTCCTGCTTGCAGGAGATCTCGCTGTCCAAGGATTCCGTTTACGGGAGATCCCGCTGTCCAAAGATCCCGTTTACGAGAGATCCCGCTGTCCAAAGATCACGTTTACGAGAGATCCCGCTGTCCAAAGATCACGTTTACGAGAGATCCCGCTGTCCAAAGATTCCGTTTACGAGCCCCCAATAATGTCGTGTCCTCCTTTACAGTGTCGTCCCTGGAGTGAAGAGAGTCGACACTCACATTATAATATTTTTTTTCCCTCTCAATATTCTGGAGAATCCACCAGCTTCCGTCCAACACACTCCATCAGCCTATGGACACCTTTTCCTATCACTCTCTCACTGTCGTACTATGCCCCCTCTCATACTTCCCAACGCAACATACTCAACAACTCTTGCTTCTAGAAATTAATAAAGATTAATTTATTAAAAGAAAAGTGTAACGTGTATGAGACGTGTATGCGAAGAAAATGTGTGACGTGTTCTATAAAGTGTGTAGAATCGGACTCTCAGACCACAACCCAGTCAGCTGATCCCAGCAAGGATAGACCACAGCACGTTACGTCAGAACATGTACATCTCACCCCGTGCCGAAACCATCTTGCCGGATACTGCTTTGCCTCTGTAGACCTCTGGTAATCCAATTTCATGATCATCCGAAATAGACACCGGTGGTATTAACAGTTAATCATGGACCGGTTGCACCCTACACAATGTCCGTTCCTATCGTTCCTTAAAAAAAACTGCACAAGTCCTTTGTAGTGTGTACACAGTCATTAATGTTAATTGTTAATGTGATTGATCCTCACTCGTGTCTATCTAGCCTCACGTATAATGTCTTGTGTTCTATTACACGAGATTATATAACACTAGGTAACTATTAGACTGTTCTCATTTAGTTACTACTGTCTGATGCTGTGTGGTGCATCAGTAATCATCACTATCTTTGGTGAATCAACTTCCTCCTAGCTTTAGTTACGTTCTGTATGCAACTTTATTGATTGTTGAACTGGTGTTCTTCCGAATGGGATTTGATTCTTTCCCAAAAACTTGTTGAGTTTCCTTGGATCTGGTAGGGAACCTAGGATAGAAACAACACATCTGGTGATAGTACTAGTCACTGATCCTTTCGGCTGAGTGTAAGCCTATCGCCTTGCTTAATGATCTTTAGCTAACTAGACTTAGTCATAGAGCAGATTAGCTACCCACCTAGAGCCGAATCAGGCTATGACAAAGAAAGACCCATACAGAGTGCAAAACCCCAGCGGGCAAGTTCCCCGTCTCCCAATTATCCATCAGTACTCTATTCTTAACTAGCAGAGCTAATATCACTATTCTACTCTAACTAGTTTCCACTAACAGTGCTAATCATCACACTATAGTTTAACAAGGCCACAGTCTATATTAATTAGAACGAATATATTATAATAGGTTATACCTTACAGCACTGCAGTTTACACTAAATTACATCTAATGGTAGCCATACAGGCTCGTGTAAACTAAATCAAATATCTCCTTCACACGTTAGATGTTCTAACTGCTGCAGTGACAAGCATGTCTGCCTAAATCCACATTTTCAAGTCCCCCTAGTTGGTCCCAACTCGGGTTTATATGGCAAACTACCAAAGTTGGCCACGTGACGTTATCCTTTATGCCCCCACACAGGTGGCACATTGGCAGATCATCCCCTGTCAGGGATCCATCCCCCCTCTGGCTCCCTCCATGTTAGATTTGTCATCACTGCTTGAGACATCCAAAACAAGCCAGCGAGTTCCTGTATACCCCCAACAACAGTTGCAAATAACCCCGTCAATCTTCTCGATGTTCCGGAAACCAAGAATTGACATATGTACTGTTACTTCCGTGCTAAGTACTTCCGTTTTCCCTCTGATATGTTTATGACTTGTCAAAGTGATATATGATTCAGCACACTCACTTCCTCTATACCTCTGCCACTGTTTAATTTAGTCCGACAGGTGATGGCCAACATCCGATTGCCACTATGACCCCACTGCTTCCATTTGTATTCAAATGTTGACAAACTGTCACGGCGCTGCCGGGATCTGTCTCCATCACCACCAAATGTTCCAAATCCGTTTGAGATGTACACGTGCAGCTACAAATATTGTCCTGGGATTTTGACATCCGCTTTGTTTTTTTCAGTTAGTAAAAATAGTTGTCGCTGGCAGATCGTCCGCTTAATCAGAAAATCTCTATAATAATCAACCGGTTAAACACACGGTTTTATTTTGTGACACTGACCTAGGGATAATTTGCAATTTACCTTGATCCTAGATATGTAAAATGGTCTACTATCTCTAGTTCGGCGTCGTCAATAAAGATTGATCGTACCCCATGTGCACCTTGTGACATAATCTGTGTCTTCTTTTTGTTAATTGTTAAACCACATTCAGAACAAGCATTGAGGAATACAGATAGTAGACATTGCAATTCTTCCTCAGAGTGGGTCGTAATTACAGCATCATCTGTCAACAGCAACTCTCTGATCAGTTCCCTCCTAATTTTGGTCTTGGCCTTCAGTCTCTGAGCATTGTCGAGGTCATCATCTGAGCGTGAGTGAATGCAAATACCACCATCCTGATCACGAAAGGCATATTTCAGTAGAAGTGAAAAGTATATTCCAAAGAGAGTGAGAGCTAGTACACAACCTTGATTACCTCCACTCTTGATTTCAAACTCTTCTGAATTTGCACCATCAAACTTGATTATACCCTTCATGCCTTGAACAGACCCTCACGACTGATCAGATCGAATGCCTTTGTGAGATGAATGAAGGCAATAAACAGTGGTTGATTCTGTTCACGGCATTTTTCTCGCAATTGTCGCAATGAGAATATTATATCAACGGTAGACCGGTTCCATCGAAAGCCAAACTGTGATTCGGGGTAGACGTGATATACCAGGATTTGAAGTCTGCGCAGAACAATTCTGGCAAATGTATGACCCTATTTATTGTCTCTACGTATGTCTCTGTAAATGACCCTATGTATGACCCTATTTATTGTCTCTATGTATGTCTCTGTAAATGACCCTATGTATGACCCTATTTATTGTCTCTATGTATGTCTCTGTAAATGACCCTATGTATGACCCTATTTATTGTCTCTACGTATGTCTATGTAAATGACCCTATGTATGACCCTATTTATTGTCTCTATGTATGTCTCTGTAAATGACCCTATGTATGACCCTATTTATTGTCTCTATGTATGTCTCTGTAAATGACCCTATGTATGACCCTATTTATTGTCTCTATGTATGTCTCTGTAAATGACCCTATGTATGACCCTATTTATTGTCTCTACGTATGTCTATGTAAATGACCCTATGTATGACCCTATTTATTGTCTCTATGTATGTCTCTGTAAATGACCCTATGTATGACCCTATTATTGTCTCTACGTATGTCTCTGTAAATGACCCTATGTATGACCCTATTTATTGTCTCTATGTATGTCTCTGTAAATGACCCTATGTATGACCCTATTTATTGTCTCTATGTATGTCTCTGTAAATGACCCTATGTATGACCCTATTTATTGTCTCTATGTATGTCTATGTAAATGACCCTATGTATGACCCTATTTATTGTCTCTATGTATGTCTCTGTAAATGACCCTATGTATGACCCTATTTATTGTCTCTAATTATGTCTCTGTAAATGACCCTATGTATGACCCTATTTATTGTCTCTACGTATGTCTCTGTAAATGACCCTATGTATGACCCTATTTATTGTCTCTATGTATGTCTCTGTAAATGACCATATGTATGACCCTATTTATTGTCTCTACGTATGTCTCTGTAAATGACCCTATGTATGACCCTATTTATTGTCTCTATGTATGTCTCTGTAAATGACCCTATGTATGACCCTATTTATTGTCTCTAATTATGTCTCTGTAAATGACCCTATGTATGACCCTATTTATTGTCTCTAATTATGTCTCTGTAAATGACCCTATGTATGACCCTATTTATTGTCTCTACGTATGTCTCTGTAAATGACCCTATGTATGACCCTATTTATTGTCTCTACGTATGTCTCTGTAAATGACCCTATGTATGACCCTATTTATTGTCTCTACGTATGTCTCTGTAAATGACCCTATGTATGACCCTATTTATTGTCTCTATGTATGTCTCTATAAATGACCCCATGTATGACCCTATTTATTGTCTCTAATTATGTCTCTGTAAATGACCCTATGTATGACCGACCCTATTTATTGTCTCTATGTATGTCTCTGTAAATGACCCTATTTATGCCTCAATGTGTGTCTCTTTATATGAACCTATGTATTGTCTCTATGTATGTCTCTGTATATAACCTTAAGTATGACCCTATGTATGTCTCTATATACTTCTCCATATGTGACCTAATGTATGACTATGTATGTATCAATGCATTATTTTCTATCTGTCATTGCCTATATCCTGGTATCTCAAACAATGACTCGGTGCACATATATTTACTTCACCACAATTAGTCATTGTTGCTCCACACTCAATTTGTTTGCATCAAATGGCACATTCTCTCATCTAATGTCAAACCACATTTTATGTGAAGACAGGTAAACACATGAACAGCTTCAAAAGAATTATATGCTTCTATGTAATTAAGAACTAAATTACTAAACTGGATTAAAGGATAGACAGGTATTTTCCTTTGCTTTCTAGAAAAGAAGTGCCACGACAATGACTAGTAGGAAAAAAAAAACAACAACAGTAAAATCACTCATGGTAATGTATCTAAATGATTATCACCCATTTTAAGGGCTCTTCTATGTTTACTACTTTTTAAAAAAAAATGTATTACTTTATGTTAAGCAAAAGTTCCGATGAACTCTTACATAAACACAAACATGCACTTAAAACCCGTTCTATTAACATGCTTCATAAAATATGTGTTGTATTTATTATATTGGATAAGGACTGGGATTGCCTCCTTCGAGAACAATGAACTAAGGTCTATTTCAAACACTGGTCTCCTTGATTGTCAACGTTTTCCGGAGCTGTGGTTGTTATCTGTGCAGTTCGGTGTACATATTTTCTGTCTTTTCATTGATGTTGTTACATGAGTATAGCATGTAATTGTCTGTCTGTCTGTCTGTCTGTCTGTCTGTCTGTCTGTCTGTCCGTCCGTCTGTCCGTCCGTCCGTCCGTCTGTCTGACTGTCTGTCTGTCTGTCTGTCTGTCAGTCTCATTGACTGCCAGCCAGCCTGTCTTTCTGTCTGTCTGTCTGTGTATGTCTCTTTCCATATCTAAATTATGTAATCCTCTATGTATTTCTCTATGTATTCCTCTATGTATTTGTCTATGTATTCTCTATGTATTCCTCTGTGTATTCTCTAAATATTTTTCTATGTATTCTCAATGCGTGTCCTTATGTGTGTTTCTAAGTATGACTCTATGCGTGACTATGTGTGCGACTCTGTGTATACCTCTATGTATGTCTCTAAGGATGTCTTTATCTATTTCTGTGTGTATCTTTCTACCTCTTTTTTTATTTACATCTTTATGTCCTTCTTTATGTATGTCTCTACATCCGACCTTATGCATGTCTCTACGTCCGTCTATACGTATGTCTCCACGTCCGTCTATATGTATGTCTCCACATCCGTCTATATGTATGTCTCCACATCCGTCTATATGTATGTCTCCACATCCGTCTATATGTATGTCTCCACGTCCGTCTATATGTATGTCTCTATGTCCGTCTATATGTATGTCTCCACATCCGTCTATATGTATGTCTCAACATCCGTCTATATGTATGTCTCTACGTCCGTCTATATGTATGTCTCCACGTCCGTCTATATGTATTCTCCACATCCGTCGATATGTATGTCTCAACATCCGTCTATATGTATGTCTCCACAGTCCGTCTATATGTATGTCTCCTACGTCCGTCTATATGTATGTCTCCACATCCGTCTATATGTATGTCTCCATGTCCGTCTATATGTATGGTCTCTACGTCCGTCTATATGTATGTCTCCATCATCCTTCTATATGTATGTCCTCTAAGTCCGTCTATATGTATGTCTCTCACGTCCGTCTATATGTATGTCTCTACGTCCGTCTATATGTATGTCTCCACATCCGTCTATATGTATGTCTCACGTCCGTCTATATGTATGTCTCCACAGTCCGTCTATAATGTATGGTCTCCACGTCCGTCTATATGTATGTCTCCACATCCGTCTATATGTATGTCTCCACATCCGTCTATATGTATGTCTCTATGTCCGTCTATATGTATGGTCTCCAGCGTCGTCTATATGTATGTCTCCACATGCCGTCTATATGTATGTCTCCACATCCGTCTATATGTATGTCTCCACACCGTCTATATGATGTCTCCACTCCGTCTATATTATGTCTCCACATCCGTCTATATGTATGTCCCCAACTCCGTCTATATGTATGTCTCTACTCGTCTATATGTATGTCTCGTCCGTCTATATGTATGTCTCACTCCGTCTATATGTATGTCTCATTCCGTCTATATGCATGTCTCCACATCCGTCTATATGTATGTCTCCACATCCGTCTATATGTATGTCTCCACGTCCGTCTATATGTATGTCTCCACGTCCGTCTATATGTATGTCTCTACGTCCGTCTATATGTATGTCTCTACGTCCGTTATATGCATGTCTCCATGTCCGTCTATATGTATGTCTCTACGTCCGTCTATATGTATGTCTCTACGTCCGTCTATAAGTAGGTCTCCACATCCGTCTATAAGTAGGTCTCCACATCCGTCTATATGTATGTCTCCACGTCCGTCTATATGTATGTCTCCACATCCGTCTATATGTATGTCTCCACATCCGTCTATAAGTATGTCTCCACGTCCGTCTATATTTATGTCTCCACGTCCGTCTATATGTGTCTCCACATCCGTCTATATGTATGTCTCCACGTCCGTCTATATGTATGTCTCCACGTCCGTCTATATGTATGTCTCCACATCCGTCTATATGTATGTCTTTATGTCCGTCTATATGTATGTCTCTATGTCCGTCTATATGTATGTCTCTATGTCCGTCTATATGTATTACTCTACGTCCGTCTATATGTATGTCTCTACGTCCGTCTATATGTATGTCTCCACATCCGTCTATATGTATGTCTCTACGTCCGTCTATATGTATGTCTCCACATCCGTCTATATGTATGTCTCCACATCCGTCTATATGTATGTCTCTACGTCCGTCTATATGTATGTCTCCACATCCGTCTATATGTATGTCTCCACATCCGTCTATATGTATGTCTCCACATCCGTCTATATGTATGTCTCCATCGTCTATATGTATGTCTCCACATCCGTCTATATGTATGTCTCCTCCGTCGTTTCTACTCCTATATGTATGTCTCCACATCCGTCTATATGTATGTCTCTACGTCCGTCTATATGTATGTCTCCACATCCGTCTATATGTATGTCTCCACATCCGTCTATATGTATGTCTCTACGTCCGTCTATATGTATATCTCTATGTCCGTCTATATGTATGTCTCTATGTCCGTCTATATGTATGTCTCTATGTCCGTCTATATGTATGGTCCTCTACGTCCGTCTATATGTATGTCTCTATGTCCGTCTATATGTATGTCTCTACGTCCGTCTATATGTATGTCTCTACGTCCGTCTATATGTATGTCTCTACGTCCGTCTATATGTATGTCTCTACGTCCGTCTATATGTATGTCTCCACATCCGTCTATATGTATGTCTCCACATCCGTCTATATGTATGTCTCCACATCCGTCTATATGTATGTCTCTACGTCCGTCTATATGTATGTCTCCATGTCCGTCTATATGTATGTCTCTACGTCCGTCTATATGTATGTCTCCACATCCGTCTATATGTATGTCTCCACGTCCGTCTATACGTATGTCTCTACGTCCGTCTATACGTATGTCTCTATGTCCGTCTATATGTATGTCTCCAAGTCCGTCTATATGTATGTCTCTACGTCCGTCTATATGTATGTCTTCACATCCGTCTATATGTATGTCTTCACATCCGTCTATATGTATGTCTCTACGTCCGTCTATATGTATGTCTTCACATCCGTCTATAAGTATGTCTTCACATCCGTCTATATGTATGTCTTCACATCCGTCTATATGTATGTCTCCACGTCCGTCTATATGTATGTCTCCACATCCGTCTATATGTATGTCTCCACGTCCGTCTATATGTATGTCTCCACGTCCGTCTATACGTATGTCTCTACGTCCGTCTATACGTATGTCTCTATGTCCGTCTATATGTATGTCTCCAAGTCCGTCTATATGTATGTCTCTACGTCCGTCTATATGTATGTCTTCACATCCGTCTATATGTATGTCTTCACATCCGTCTATATGTATGTCTCTACGTCCGTCTATATGTATGTCTTCACATCCGTCTATAAGTATGTCTCCACATCCGTCTATATGTATGTCTCTACGTCCGTCTATATGTATGTCTTCACATCCGTCTATATGTATGTCTCTACGTCCGTCTATATGTATGTCTCTACGTCCGTCTATATGTATGTCTCCACATCCGTCTATATGTATGTCTCCACGTCCGTCTATATGTATGTCTCCACATCCGTCTATATGTATGTCTCCACGTCCGTCTATATGTATGTCTCCACGTCCGTCTATACGTATGTCTCTATGTCCGTCTATATGTATGTCTCCAAGTCCGTCTATATGTATGTCTCTACGTCCGTCTATATGTATGTCTTCACATCCGTCTATATGTATGTCTTCACATCCGTCTATATGTATGTCTCTACGTCCGTCTATATGTATGTCTTCACATCCGTCTATAAGTATGTCTTCACATCCGTCTATATGTATGTCTTCACATCCGTCTATATGTATGTCTCCACGTCCGTCTATATGTATGTCTCCACATCCGTCTATATGTATGTCTCCACGTCCGTCTATATGTATGTCTCCACATCCGTCTATACGTATGTCTCTACGTCCGTCTATATGTATGTCTCCACATCCGTCTATATGTATGTCTCTACGTCCGTCTATATGTATGTCTCCACGTCCGTCTATATGTATGTCTCTACGTCCGTCTATATGTATGTCTCTGTATATGTAACTTTGTATGTCTCAATGTTTGACCACACATTTATAGAGTCAATTAATGTATATTGTGTTTGCCTCTACGATTGGTGTCTATCTCTTATTCCCTATGTCCTGGCGTCTCAACCAATGCCTCAATCAATAGTTATTTAATTAACTATTTCATTACAGCGACGACACCGACCTTCCCAACCCATACTCTCTACCCTATCACGAGCCATCCCGTACGTCGTACACTACTTCTAAAGCCATAAATCAGCAGGGGACACACAGTATTTCCCACATATCAAGATTATGTTTTGTCACCTACATATCCCGGTTTTTTGTTAAGTCATACATCAACGACCAAGCAGTCTACACCGTATGGCCATCCCCTAACTAACAAACCATTTCCGTTATGTTTGTTCCAGTCATGCGTCCAGCTCCGCGGAATCATACGTCCCGTTCCAGAGACATACCCCACGCTCCAATATGATCTAGTCACGTGTATATTATTTGTGGGTTAGAGTGAACGCCTACGGCGGAGATAAATGTAGCAAATTGTATAAAGATGTTTGGATATAAAGAGAGTTTCGGCCTGTTGTAGTTAACATCTGTATCTGTTTAAAATATTTTGATTGCTGTACCTAGATCTAATTCACGGGCGGAGCAGAAGATAGCAACTGAAGCACAACGCGGCTTAGACGTCATTACATGATGCATTTACCATTGCCCTGAATACGTGTCTACAAACACTTCTACAAACGTCCGTTTGTGCCACTTGAACAAGCAAGGAGGTCCGGTGTGTCGGTGTGTTTGTTATTTGACGTAAAACGCACACTCACACACACACACACACACACAAACACACACACACACACACAAACACACACACACACCACCACCACCACCAACATCACAGCCACCACAAAAAATAGTGTATGTTCTTTGCAGAACATTGTAATCAACCGTAGGTTGATTTTATAGACAATGTAACGTTCAGTAGTTTGTCTTCAGCAGCACTTGATCCAGAACACTAAAGACCTAGTTATGTGAAGAGACATGGACGTCTACGCCCCCTGGCATGGCACTTGATGATGATGAGTCAGTCTTGCTTTCTGATCGTGAAGTCCAAGTTTAAGTCTAGATGACAGACCGGTGTAGGCAATGAACCCACTACCTCGCCATCAACGCACAGGAAGTTTAAGAGCTCGCGCAGTTAAACTGTCACCCACGATGATCTCTTGTCTGACCAATGCATGGTTGATACATATTCTGAGACAACTGGCAATAGTATTAAACTGTCTGGGCACGAATTCTGTTTTAAGTTCACAGTTGTAGGCTCAGGTGGATTGTTAACATGGTTACTGAAGTAACTTCTTTTGAGTTAAACAAGTGTCACAGTAAACTTGTTCTTGGAGAGGGGCGTTCTCATCGTGTGTAGGCGACAGGTGGCTAATCTATGGGTGGCTACACCATAGCTTTCACGTGTCTAATGATTCCCCTAATTTCGATTTCTGCCCTCTTTTATCAAGAGTGCTAATCAAAGCTGAGGATTTGTTTTTGTTTTGTTTGTGTTAGAAAACATTCATTTAACACCACTAAATGTTAATTAACAGGTCAGGACGCATTGAATTCAGAAGAAAGAAATCGAGATTAGAAAACCATCTAGAAAATTTAACAACTGTAAACAGGGTGTTTAGTAGGCTGCGTCGAATTACACATGTTCTGTCTTCTTCTTCTTCTTCTTCTTCTTCTTCTTCTTCTTCTTCTTCTTCTTCTTCTTCTTCTTCTTCTTCTTCTTCTTCTTCTTCTTCTTCTTCTTTTTTCTTTCTTTCTTTCTTTCTTTCTTTCTTTCTTCTCCTATTAACATATCTACACAATTCTGGAGCTGCTGTACATATTCCAACATTAAGATTATGTCATAATTGATATTTTTAACAATTATTCTTCTCTTAATCTATTGTCCACCGATAATTAACCGCTGTTCCGGGGACAGTTCACACCCATGACTGTCCTGCCTTCTCCTTCACTGAACATTATGAGGCAGATACATAACAGTGATGAATATACGCGTGCAACGAGCTGAATTTCCTTTCTATCAAGATTTACATCTACAAGTCTCTGACTATTAACTGCGCATGTTTCACACTGTGATATTTGTCATCCACCCCAACGTCATAGCATTTAGCCAAATCACTCATGTGTTCCATCTCACTCAGAAGTTGTCGAAGTGTATGCATATTTATTTATAGTGCCATTATCCACTTAGTTTCCAAAGTCCCTGCGTTGTCATCTGCCATGGGCCTTCCTACTAATGCCTAGCTAGCTTCCTCATGTCATTATTCATAGCCGTGCGTAGTCATTGACTTGTATTTTCTAGTGCACTGGTCGATCATTTATAGACAGTATCGTGCCTGCTTCTTATTGCTCCTTAATGTTCCCAATGAAGATGCTATGGGGGTCAGCTAACTGTCCCTGTCGTTTCCACCGGACACACGGTCCGTGCGGTAGAGCCACGTCAGCTCTGGCTGGTTTGATGACTATGCGTGATAATCTATAAAGACATGTTTTGCCTGCGTTAGTTCGCTTTGAACTCAAACGTAGTCTATACACGTGTTACCACTTCTAGTGCCCTGGGCTGATATTTGCGTGGAGTTTTGCTATTTCAATTACCTGTGTTCCTCACCATCAGGCCAAACCACTCAGACCTATACAATACTTGTAATTTACTTCCGCAAGTCAAAAATGAGAAGTCACAATTTTAGTCCACCTGGCCGATGTAGTGGTTGAACCCACTACCTTGGCATCAGCTCACCGGATGTTTAAGAGCAAGCGCTTTTTTCCATTCGACTATGCAGACCTCCAGTGCTATAATTATCCAGACTGATCCTTCCGGAACATTGACTGAGAGTCGGCTTTGATAAGCGTTATACACTGTGAAGTATTTGGGAAAACCACATCAGTCGCAGTGATCGCCTCAACATCCATTCTCATGCATGTTTTGGGGTTTTTAATACGCTCCATTTTGTCCCTTTGGTGATCATGCTCGTCTATTAATCTGTGACGCCACATTCGAATTTTCTCATCTTACTTCCCCATCGGGACGCAGAGGTGTTTCCAAGGCACCAGGGCCGGGTTATATACTGGCCAAGACCTATTGACGCGTCCTCGTTTAGCGTCCTGGGCACAGGTCCCTTCGGGGTCCTGGCTAAAGTCAGTAGGATCGCCGATAGTATTAGAAAGGCGCGAAACGGTTGTATTTGGAGGAGCCTCCTCAAATGACCTTGACCTCGGTTGATTTTCACTCCCCCTCGGTCATGAAGTTGGGTGGGTATGTAGGGGTGGTATCTAGGTCATATCTAAGGGCGATTCTAAGATTTTATGTTTCTAAGGGCAGATAACTATTGAGTGGGTGTATACAAATTTTAATTAATTATTAAAAATAAAATAAAATAAATAAAAAATAAAATAAATAACGACGGGGTGCGGGGTGGTGGCGAGGGGGTGGGCGCGTGGGGTGAGGCTAGGGGGTTCGGGTTTAAACACTATCAGGTATATAATTATTTTTTATTAAATCATGTATAAACAATACAATGCATATTAAATAAGTAGCGGCATAGTGGAAAATTCTGGAAGGTAGTACCGGGGAGTTATACGTCGGCAAGTGTGGGAAAATCTCCGGTGGGTGTGACGGTGGTCGGTTCATAACAGACGTGGAGGGGGTGCATACGGAAAAGTCATTAAGTAAAGGGTTGTAAAAACGTGGGTGAGGGGGGGTTTTTTTTTTGGGCGGTT
>JACEFZ010001927.1:0-27133 GCA_014155875.1 Cepaea nemoralis | reverse complement strand
AAACCCCAGCATTTTTCAGTCATGTTGATGTACTGGGCAAGTATTACGTTCAGTAGTTTGCCATTGATTTTCTGAACGACAATTTTTACATACAACCGTAATTACAAGCTGGCGCGAATCCACTATTTGGGTTTTTAAATATATATAATTAAAAACCCTTCGTTAATTTGGGACCAGAACGGCCCTACAAAACAAATTTGGGCTAATAATAATCTAATATACTTTATACTTACAAAAACAATACTTAAACATAAACTACTACATTTTAAAAAATTTAAAAACAACATCTAATCATACATACATACATACATACATACATACATACATACATACATACATACATACATACATACATACATACATACATACATACATACATACATACATACATACATACATACATACATACATACATACATACATACATACATACATACATACATACATACATACATACATACATACATACATACATACATACATACATACATACATACATACATACATACATACATACATACATACATACATACATACATACATACATACATACATACATACATACATACATACATACATACATACATACATACATACATACATACATACATACATACATACATACATACATACATACATACATACATACATACATACATACATACATACATACATACATACATACATACATACATACATACATACATACATACATACATACATACATACATACATACATACATACATACATACATACATACATACATACATACATACATACATACATACATACATACATACATACATACATACATACATACATACATACATACATACATACATACATACATACATACATACATACATACATACATACATACATACATACATACATACATACATACATACATACATACATACATACATACATACATACATACATACATACATACATACATACATACATACATACATACATACATACATACATACATACATACATACATACATACATACATACATACATACATACATACATACATACATACATACATACATACATACATACATACATACATACATACATACATACATACATACATACATACATACATACATACATACATACATACATACATACATACATACATACATACATACATACATACATACATACATACATACATACATACATACATACATACATACATACATACATACATACATACATACATACATACATACATACATACATACATACATACATACATACATACATACATACATACATACATACATACATACATACATACATACATACATACATACATACATACATACATACATACATACATACATACATACATACATACATACATACATACATACATACATACATACATACATACATACATACATACATACATACATACATACATACATACATACATACATACATACATACATACATACATACATACATACATACATACATACATACATACATACATACATACATACATACATACATACATACATACATACATACATACATACATACATACATACATACATACATACATACATACATACATACATACATACATACATACATACATACATACATACATACATACATACATACATACATACATACATACATACATACATACATACATACATACATACATACATACATACATACATACATACATACATACATACATACATACATACATACATACATACATACATACATACATACATACATACATACATACATACATACATACATACATACATACATACATACATACATACATACATACATACATACATACATACATACATACATACATACATACATACATACATACATACATACATACATACATACATACATACATACATACATACATACATACATACATACATACATACATACATACATACATACATACATACATACATACATACATACATACATACATACATACATACATACATACATACATACATACATACATACATACATACATACATACATACATACATACATACATACATACATACATACATACATACATACATACATACATACATACATACATACATACATACATACATACATACATACATACATACATACATACATACATACATACATACATACATACATACATACATACATACATACATACATACATACATACATACATACATACATACATACATACATACATACATACATACATACATACATACATACATACATACATACATACATACATACATACATACATACATACATACATACATACATACATACATACGGGTGAGTAGTTTGTCCACATATGTGAGAAAGATTTACGGAGACTGGAGTCGCACAATTGTCAATATTAGTCTTTTTGAATGCCCCACGTGACGAGGTGGATCTGTCTCTCGTAATGCTTTTAAGTGGCTTCTGAGTTTGTGTTATGTGAGTTCATATATGTATGTGTATTGTGCGCGCCTGAATGTGTGTGTGTGTGTGTGTGTTGGCTGTGTCTGTGTGTGTCTGTGTGTGTGTATTTAGGTGGTATGTGATGTGTGAATGTGTGTGTTTGGGTGTGAGTGTATATATATAAAACAGCTTCAAAAGAAAACAAAACGATTTTAACAGCCAATCGCAGAGCTTTGGTTATGATCACGTTGACTAGAGAGTAGAGAGACTGACTGTCTGGCAGGGATTTATCTTCATTAACAATCATCTGACCCACATATCTTCTACTCGAGGTCATGACACACTACGACTACACCTGATCTCGTTGTTATGGGAGCAAGGTTCTGCAACGGACATGCTACTGAATGAATGAATAAATGAATGAATGAATGAATGAACGAATGAATGAACGAATGAATGAATGAATGAATGAATGAATGAATGAGACCTGGAGTGGAAAATCACACGAATTGTTGGGGAACAACTTTGTGGCAAAGACCATCGGCCAGTCTCAATAAATGTATAAAATGAGCTTGTAAGTGAAAGCAGCACCCGCTCGAGGTCGAGCTACATGAAGACAGACTAGACAATGTACACATATCTCACCAGCATATTGCCTAGAAATAGAAGTAGTTGAAGAGTTCGGCAAATGAATACTACTGGCAGCACGAAAAACAATACCAACAGCAGCCCTTAAACAATACACACCGTAGTGAAGTAATGAACTAGCGCAGCTGCATAATGGTGTGTAAGTATGTAGAAAGCAAGCTGAAAAAAAATCCAGCCAAGAGCATCACAATAAATATCAGCACGCATAACTAAATTTCAAGAGACGACGAACTTCCAGGCTTGGTGGAACAGCTGGCAGGAGAAAACAGAGTCACTGAAGAGACACAGGGAAGTTTTGGAAGCTAGTTAAATAACGTAATGACGAGGGCACAAGAAGAAACTAAAAATAAATGCACTACACTAAAGACGGAAACATCTTAACAGGAAAGCAAGGTGCTGACCATTTTGCAGAATCAATTGTTCAAGATAACAACACCAATTTAGTCCAGAAAAATAACAAGATTCGACAGAAATGGCAACACAAAGGACATAATGAAATAATACACGAGGCACCTGTTGTTTGTCCATCAAGAATGATGATGACCATTCATTTCATCCAGTGGGGTTGAAGGTGTGGAGCCGTGGGTTCTAAGATGTCTGATAAGGCCTATTTTGGCTCGAAATGTTCTTTGACAATGTGGACAAAGAATGCTTGACGTCTCTGGAGGAGGATTTCCTGCAGTGGTTTTTCTGTCCTGCCTTTTCTTCACAGCTCTTGCAGTCCTGGTTGCCTCACATATTACTGCACCTTTGCGCAATGATGCACGCCACGAATTTCGGTCTCTGGCTGCAGCCTCCCAGGTGTCATGATGAATTCCAAAAGCATTCAGTGAAATTTTCAGAGTGTCTTTAAAACGTTTCCTCTGGCCACCTTGGGAGCGTTTACCACAACGCAGTTCACTGTAGAAAATTCGTTTAGGGAGCCTGTGATCTGGCATGCGAGTCAAGTGACCAGCCCAGCGAATCTGATTCTTCATCAGTAGAGTGTGGATACTGGGCATGGATGCTCTTTCTAGGACTTCAGTGTCTGGAATCTTGTCTTGCCATTTAATCTTCAGTAGCTTCCTTAGGCAGACTGTGTGGAAGTGGTTTAATTTCCTAGCGTGTCGCTGATAAACAGTCCAGGTATCACAAGCATATAGCAGTGTGGATAATACAACTGCTTTGTAGACTTTTAGCTTTGTTTGCAGGCTTATTCCAGTTCTGTCCCATACATTCTTGTACAGTCTGCCAAAGGCTGCACTGGCCTTGGAGATTCTTGCATTCACTTCGTCATCGATTGTTGCCGCTTGTGACACAGTGCTGCCAAGATAGGTGAATTTGTCCACAACACTTAGTCTATGATCATTCACTTTGATATTCGGCACAGTGTGATTATTCCCTGGAGCTGGCTGGTACATAACTACAGTCTTCTCCAAGTTGATATTGAGCCCAAAGTTGGCACAGGCATGTGAGAAAGCTGAAACATTATGTTGCATGTCCTCCTCTGAGTTGGCGTATAGAGCGCAATCATCAGCAAACAGGAGCTCTCTGACGGTGTCAGCTGTTAATTTTGGTTTTAGCTTTCAGCCTTCTGAGATTTAATAACGTTCCATCCATACGGTAGTTGATGTCTATTTCAATGTCGTCGTTCTCGAAGGCATTCATCAACATGGCTGAAAACATGAGGCTGAACAGTGTTGGTGCCAGGACACATCCTTGCTTCACTCCATTGGTGACAGGAAAGGGTTCAGACAGCTCACCATTTTCCTGTACTCTTGCCTGCCTGCATGCCGTCATGAAATAGCCGCACTATTTGGACAAACTTTCGTGGACAGCCATATTTTGCCATAATCTTCCACAGTCCTTCTCTGCTGACTGTATCAAAAGCCTTGGTAAGGTCAATGAAAGTGGAGAACATTTCGCAGTTCTGTTCCTGACATTTCTCTTGCAGCTGCCTTGCAGCGAAAATCATGTCAACAGTTCCACGTTCTTTTCTGAAGCCACATTGACTCTCAGGAAGAAGACCTTGATCGAGATGGGCTGTGAGGCGATTGAGAAGAATTCTGGCGAGTATCTTCCCTGCAATTGAAAGCAAGGAGATGCCTCGGTGGTTGTCACAGGATTGGCGGTTTCCTTTACGTTTGTAAAGGTGGACTATTGACGCGTCCTTAAAATCTTGTGGCATGGTCTCGTTCATCCATATGTTTGTGAAGACTTGGTGAAGCTGCTCTGTTAGGACCGGCCCACCTGCCTTGTATATCTCTGCTGGGATGGAGTAGGACCAGGTGCCTTGCCGCTGGAGAGTTGCTGGATGGCTTTGTTTATTTCCACTATGGTTGGCAGGTCATCAAGTGTCTCATTGGTGGGAACTTGAGGAAGGCAGTTGATGGTTTCATCATCGAAGAAGGAAGTTGCATTTAAGATTTTGCTGAAATGCTCTGCCCAGCGTTGGAGGATTTCTTTCTTATCGGTGACCAATGTTCCCCCGTCTGCACTGAGGAGGGGAACTATGCCTGGTGATGAAGGACCATAGACCGCTTTCAGTGAGTCGTAGAAGTTTTTCATATCATGTCTGTCAGCAAAGCCCTGAATTTCATCAGCTTTGCTGCTCAGCCAGGAGTCCCGCATGTGCCGAAGTTTCTGCTGCACTACTCTCTGAATGTTCTTGAAAGCATCTTTTTTTTATGTTGACTTTGGGTCATTCAAATGTGCCTTGAGGAGA
Source organism: Cepaea nemoralis (assembly GCA_014155875.1). Lineage (NCBI taxonomy): Eukaryota > Metazoa > Mollusca > Gastropoda > Stylommatophora > Helicidae > Cepaea > Cepaea nemoralis. Next base: position 21,338 of record JACEFZ010001927.1, on the reverse strand, counting down.
AGATGTTTCTCGGCCAGCAATTGGTTGATGTCTTCGGAATTTTCATCAAACCAGTCTTTATGCTTTCGGGGGGCTGGACCCAGGATTTCCATAGCAGTGTTGTAAATTGTGTCCTTTAGGGCTCTGCATTCTGTTTCTGTATCCTGTTTAGCTTCAGCATTGGGCTTGAGGCGGTCTTCCAGCATATTTTCAAACGACTGCTGCATTTTCTTGCTGTTTAGGCGGGTGACATTTAGCTTTGTTTGCATTTTCGCCCCTTGAGGACGCCGTGGTGGCCTGATGTGGATGTTCATTTTCGAGACAATGAGACGATGGCCTGTCCAACATTCGGCACCACACATGGATTTTGTCACTCGAACGTCTTGTCTGTCACTCCTCCTGACGATGACATAGTCAATGAGGTGCCAGTGTTTCGAGCGAGGGTGCATCCACGATGTCCTATTTCTCATGGGGAGACGGAAAATTGTGTTCGTAATCAGGAGATCATGTTCGGCACATGTCTGAAGGAGGCGGAGTCCATTGCTGTTACAATTTCTGACTCCATGCTTTCCAATAATGCCACTCCAAGAGGTGGTGTCCGTGCCTACTCTGGCATTGAAATCCCCAAGGAGTATAAGTTTGTCTCCTTTGGGAACAGATGTTAATACATTGTGCAAGTCCTCATAGAACTTGTTCTTGACATCATCTTCGTTGGTCATAGTTGGTGCGTAGACACTCACAATGGTTGCGTGCTTCCTTCCATTCAGCAGAGGCAACTTCATGGTCATGAGCCTGTCGTTTATAGCCTTTGGAAATCCAGCTAATTTGCCGACCAGGGCCGACTTAATGGCAAATCCCACACCGGACTGGCGTCTTTCCTCGCTTTTCCTTCCACTCCAGAAAAATGTATCGTCGGCACCAATTTCACAGATTTGGCCTTCTTCTGCAAGTCGTGTCTCGCTCAAGGCTGCAATGTCGATGTTGTACCTGCCCAGCTCTCTCCCAATCAGTGCTGTTCGTCTCTCTGGACCCGACGTGCCGTCTCTGTCAAGTAGGGTGCGTACATTCCAAGTTCCAATTGTTAAGGGAATATGGTTTACTCTTTTAGCTTTGCTTGTTTTATCTTTCTTTGTATGTCGACCGCAGTTAGGGTACCCACCAACCGCGGCTAGCTGGTTAGGTAGTGATGAAGCAGACAATGTTTAGGGCACCTTTTCTAGCCCCTTCCTCATGCTATGGAGGTGAGCAGTGTGTTCCTATAGAGGGCTGCTCAGTCGCTCAGGGGGCTGCCGAATCCCACTGCTGCTCCGGTCAGTAGAAGACAACCATATGGCCTGAGCCGCCTGTGTGCAGGTCTGCGACTACGGCTGCCAGCGTACCCACGCCTGCCGCTTTGCCGCTCGCCCATCGCCACAGGGCTTGAAGGTGATATGTGACGTTGGATGAAGAATGACTTGCGCGATGACGTGGATTAAAGTGAGGAAGAGTTGCGCAATTCGTCGACCTCACTCTCTCGCCTGAGTCCATCTGAGTCCAGTGACAAGACAAGTCGAGACGATTGGAGACGAATACAGGTGCAGTGGATGACCAGGGCGCTCTACGTGCCTTGCCATGCTCATTACGTTCCACAACGCTTTGCAGGTAAACGCCGTCTTGCCCGTTGAATCAGGAATGATTTCTTCCGCGCAGTCTGCCGAATGCCGAATGCAGTCTGTCGAAACAAGGCACCTATCACACTCAGAGCTGGCATTAACAAAAACTGACAATAATAAAGAAGTCATCAGGAACCAATCGGTATATCCAGTGAAAATGATCAAATACTTTGGAACAATGACCACACCGAGGCTGCTGCAGATCTTCAACAACTATTAGAACTTAGGCAGCGTTCCACATACATAGAGGGAAGAAGTCATGTTACTGCTCCTAAAATCACGAGAAAGACAATTCCAGTGCCTCCAACTACAGACCGATTAGCTCATCAGCCTGCAGAACAATAGGGCGCATCATCAATCTCAGACTGCAGTGGTATATTGAAAGTGAAAACATTCTTGTGCCACAACAGGAAGACTTTAAGCAGTATTAGTCTACGGAAGATCTTACATCGTACCACTCTCAAGAAATTGAGGATGCATTCCAAGAGTACAAACTGGTACTTGAGGCATGGATAGATCTAAAGAAAGCATTTAAAAAGTTTGGAAAGAAGGTCTGATGAAGAAACTGAGAAACTGTAAAGTCAATGGAAGAATGTACAGATGGGTGAACGCATATTTGCACCACAAACGAACCCGACTACAAATAGACGGGCTCCAAAGCACAAAAGTTCTATTGCGTAAAGATGTTCGCCAGGGCGGAGTCCTGTACCTCACACTTTTCCTAATTTTAATCAATGATCTAGTTGTTAAACTACCACATGGAATTAAAGTGGCAATGTACGCTGATGACCATGTTCTATGGAGCACAAATGAGCATGCATAAGGGGCCACCAGATAGCTATAAAGAGATGTAGATGAATTAGTTGCATGGGCACATAGATGTGATAGCACAACCACTGACAAGTGCAGCACCACCCTGTTTATCCTCTCTCCAAAACAAGAGGCAGATAAACCGAATACCAATAACAGACGATAAAGAAACAACATACCTTGGAGTAACATTTGATCGCAGGCAGACATAGAGAAAGAACATCAACAGAGCAGCAACACAAGCCAGAAGGAAAATAGTCATCCTAAGAAAACTATGTGGGACCACGTGGGAAGCCAGTGGGAGAATACTAAGCAAAGTTTGTCAATTGGGCTTACGACCACACCTGAAATACGGGTTAAAGGTTCAGTATCAAACACTACACTAAAAGCGCTGGGCAAAGTGCAACATCAAGCACTTGGAGTCACCACAAGAGGGATTAGATCAACCCGTATAGTGGAGATGGAGACGATGGGGAAAACGCTAATACAAGCAGAAAAGTTCCCGAGCACGCCAAGTCATCCTCAGGAGACCAGATTTGAAAACCTAGCTATGGGGTGGTTGAAAGGAAGCAACCATTCAGTTGTTACCATCTCACTGTGGAGACATAAGAGAGCTGATCAACTACTTAAGGAAGGAGCAACAGAACAATTTGATGTGCTTGTTACATACCACAAAAATGAAAAGAATGATCATATCCGTCAGAAATCCATCAACACCTGCTTAAGACAACTGTTGTTTGTCCATCAACAATGATGATGACTGTTCATTTTATCCAGTGGGGTTGAAAATATAGAGCCGGGAGTTCTAAAATGGTTGATAAGGCCTATTTTGGCTCGAAATGTTCTTTTACAATGTGGGCAAAGAGTGCTTGACGTTCCAGGAGGAGGATCTCCTTCAGTGGTTTTTCTGTCCAGCCTTTTCTTCACAGCTCTTGCAGTTCTGGTTGCTTTACAAGAGACTGCACCCTTGCGTAATGTTGCGCGCCACGAATTTCGGTCTTTGGAAGCAGTCTCCCAAGTGTCATGATGAATTCCTAAAGCTTTCAGTGAGATTTTCAAAGTGTCTTTAAAGCGTTTCTCTGGCCGCCTTGGCAGCGTTTTCCAAAACGCAGCTCGCCTTAGAAAATTCGTTTAAGGAGCCTGTGATCTGACATGCGAGTCAAGTGACCAGCCCAGCGAATCTATTTCTTCTTTAGTAGAGTGTGGATGCTGGGCATGGACGCTCTTACTAGAACTTCAGTATCTGGGGTCTTGTCTTGCCATTTAATCTTCAATAGCTTCCTAAGGCAGACTGTGTGGAAGTGGTTTAATTTCCTAGCATATCCCTGATAAACAGTCCAGGTTTCACAAGCATATACCAGTGTGGATAATACAACTGCCTTGTAGACTTTCAGCGTTGTTTGCAGGCTTATTCCATTTTTGTCACATACATTTTTTTATATTCTACCAAAGGCCGCGCTGGCCTTGGCCGCTGCATTTACAACTTATTCAATTATTTATTCAACTGTGGCAGCTTGTGACACAGTGCTGCCAAGATAGGTAAATTTGTCCACAACACTTAGTCTATGACATTTCACTTTGATATTCGGCACACTGTGATTAATCCATGGATCTGGCTGGCACATAACTACTTTTGTTGCTAGAAGTCCACGTGAAAAAATCCCGGCCCTCATCGGGGCTTGAACCCGGGACCTCTAGGCTGACACCATACCTTGAGACCACTGTGCCCCTTCACTCGCTGATTGGCCTAACAATATGGGACTTAAACCATACACCTGATATGCCTTATGGTGGGAAAATGTGTCCTTGACCGTTCAATGTTACATATGTATGGCACCTAGGACCGCAGTTACGGACAGCCAATTTTTCCATATACAGTGGAACCTCGCGTAACGAGCATAATTCGTTCCAGAACCTTACTCCTAAAGCGAAACACTCGTTAAGCGAAACAGTTTTTCCCTTACAAATTAATGTAAAATTCGATAATGCGTTCCATGACGAAAAAATACTCAAAATATTTTGTATAACGTTTATTCAAAGAAAATTATATATACATTGTTAAGGAGCGTGATTCATCTTCCTCTTCTATCGCGGAATGAACGAACTTGGAATGAGAATTCCATGTGTAGAAAAATAAATTGAAATAATTAATTTACAATTTATAATACATACCTAATTCTTGTTTACTAGAAAGCTGTCTAGAGAAATTTGTTTTTGCCGACGCTTCAGAATTTGGTGGAAATGAGACACAGCATTATCATTAAATAAATTAGTAGCTCTCATAGCCACTGCCTTATTAGGGTGATGGTTCTCAATGTACGATGCAACAGTTTCCCATGCTTTCAGCATTCTCTTATTGCGCCAGAAGATTGTTGGTTTGCTGTTACCTTCTCCTCCTCCTCGGACAAACTCTCCTCCACAACTTCTTGCTGTGAAACACAATGTAATTCCATAAGCTCTTCGGTGGTCAGCTCTGGCTATGCTCTTCCAAAAGCTCATCGATATCTTTGTTATCCACCACCAGACCCATGATCTTGGCCAAAGACACAATCTCGTTGACTACAGGCTCAACAGGTACTGTCTTAAACCACTCAACGTCACATTCGACAACGCTCTCCGGCCAAAGCTTCTTCCAAGCAGAAGTGAGGGTTCTCTTGGTAACCCCTTCCCACGCCTTTTCGATCATCTTGAGGTAGACAACGATGTGGAAGTGATATTTCCAAAACTCTCTGAGAGTGAGATTGGTCCATTCAGTCACCTCAAAACAACGCTCGTAGAGCAGTTTAGTGTAGAGCTGCTAAAAGTTAGAAATAACCTGCTGGTCCATAGGCTGGAGTAACGGAGTAGTGTTGGGAGGCAGAAACTGGATCTTGATGAATTTAAATTCTTCAAGAAGGTCATCTTGTAGTCCTGGAGGATGGACAGGAGCGTTGTCCATAACAAGCAAGATTTCGAGTGGTAGATTCAACTCAAGCAAATATTTTTTTTCACAGAAGGACCAAACACTTCATTGATCCAATCAGTAATAAGGCCACGTTAAAATTGTCTAGTTAATTTATTCCAAAATCTTGTTGCTGACATGAAGACAATAAAGCCATCTACCCTAGGTATAAGTCCACAAATAAAGATAATGAAACCATTAACATTAGGTCCTAGTACATACACGAAGCTAATGAAACCATTCACCCTAGGTCCTCGTCCATAGATGAAGATAATGAAATCGTTTAACCTACGTATAAGTCCACAAATAAACATAATAAAACAATAAACCCTAGGTCATCATCCATACCTGGAGATAATGAAACCATCCACCCTATATGTAAGATAATGAAATTGTTTACCCTTGGTCCTGATGCACTCACTCAAACTATGAAACAAATTACACAACTCTTTCATAAAACCTGTAACTGGATATATCCAACTTTAACGGGCATTACTGCAGGATTTGGCTTCCCTAGTATATTTCTATCTACTCACAGGGCAACAGGTATGTTGTATGTATCTTGGCAACAGGTATGTTGTGTGTATCTTGGCAACAGGTATGTTGTATGTATGTATCTTGGCAACAGGTATGTTGTATCTATCTTGGCAACAGGTATGTTGTATGTATCTTGGCAACAGGTTGTTGTATGTATTTTGGTATACACCTTACTCACCTTTTTGGTTGCATGGACACAAATTCCTTTGTCATAATGGAGAAGTTCAGTTGAGCTGACGTGATACAAAAACTGACATCACAGCACTCATGACATTCCCATATAGTTCCATCCACATCTTCAACAACCTGCGAAGAGCACCAATACTAATGGTATCAGTTGCAATCTGACTGTGTATCTAATTATCTTTCCTCTGAGTACTGAGCGTACTGAGTGTTGGCCATACCCTCTGATCACTCCCTACCCCGCATCATTCTCTCCAGGCAATGATGGTATATCTCTTCCTCCACACTATACACATGATATCTGCCTTTTCTGTGCACCAATACCCCACCCAGCAGTGCAGATCCAGCTTATTTGTCCACCTACGTATTTCCCAACGCACCATCATACCATGGGGACAAGACCCAACAGATGCTCCCTATATTTTAATTTGGTTAAATTTATGCAAACCACTCTGCACATACATATGATTATAAGGAACTCACAGAGCATGCTGAGCAGGGTGAACATGTTTCGTGCAGATTGTGTTTAAGTTGGAGACGGAAGGGGGCGGTTACAGAAACAAACACTTATGCATGCGTGACAGTCTGCGAGTAATATTACCATTGAGTCTCGTAACCCGGCGGAGCAGGAAGTGCGGCAATTGTAACTTTGTTTCTGTCTGGCCTGTATTACTCTCAGTAGAGCATAAGCACTACATATCCCATGGCTTCTTCTTTGGGGTTTGTCGAGGTTTTCCTTAGTATTCCACTACTGTATTAATATAATTATATGAGTTAATCTAACGGTGATGTCATCCGCATTGACTTGTTCTTCCCCGACTGTCTGTGAACTGTGGTTCCCTCTTGTCTTGTGTGTTCTACGACTTCTTTCTTTTTTTTCGCATATCTTTTACAGGACATCGCTATCAACATCAGCATTTTACCGCTGTCGTTGATTTCTAGGCAAGATTACGCTCAGAAGTTTGCCATTGCTCTGAGCGGCCGGTTCACTGATTCCGTAAGTTACCAACGCTGCGAGAACCGCTTCCAATTCTCGTGCGCTGCGTTACCCTGCGTGGATAAACGGGATTACGGAGAAAGTCGTTTAACCTGGGCCAGCGAGACCGGCTTTCTACTACTATATATATTTGTTATCACGTGATACCAAATTTGTCAGCACAATATGTACCGAGGCTGTGTCCTGCTGTGATGTGAGACATGTCGTTTGCTGGGGACTCACCGAGATAATTAGAATAACATGGGACATACATTCACACATTCTGATCATCATTCATCGTTCTAATATGAGAAATACATTCACATATTCTGGTCACCATTCACAGTACTAATATGAGAGATATATTATCACGTTTTGATTGTCAATCGTGGAAATCGCATGAAAAATATATTCACACGCTTTGACTGTCATATCCATAACACAAATAAACAGAAAATCACTCTTTTTTATCATCAATCGAAATAACAAGAGTAGTACTTGTACTCATTGGACAAATGGCACCAATACTAAAGAACAAACATGTATCAATAACTACTAAGAAAGCACTTTACAACACAATCTTCCCGCCAACTCTATGCTACCAATGCCAAACCTGGACAATGACAGAAAAAGAGGAAAGAAAAATCACAACAATAGAAATGAGATTCCTGAGAAGAATACTCAACGTATCAAGAAGAGATAAGATCAGAAATGAAGAAATCAGGACTAAAGTGGGGGTTAAAGCAGCACTAGATTTTATCAGAAAACAGCAAGTCAAATGGTTTGGCCATGCATGTAGGTTCCAGTCAACAGCATACCACAGCAAGCAATCATGTACAGACCAGATGGAATCAGAGGAAGAGGCCGACCACGTACATGTTGGATGGAGGGCATATCAGAGTCCATGGGAATATCGATATATGAAGCCCATAATCGGGCACTCTCAAGAAGTTTATACTTCACCTCGACACCGCAAGGTACAAGAGCAACATGATGAGATGATGACGAGATGAGAGAGTACTTGTACATCAGTGTCAAGTCTTAGTCAGATAAGACTGAGCTACCGTATGACAGCAGACAGTACAACCTGCTTTCTGTTAGCGCCGAATGTTGGGATGTTAGGTCTTAGTCAGATAAGACTGAGCTACTGTCTACAGCAGACAGTACAACCTGCTGTCTGTTAGCGCCGAATGTTGGGATGTTAGGTCTTAGTCAGATAAGACTGAGCTACTGTCTATAGCAGACAGTACAACCTGCTTTCTGTTAGCGACGTTTTCGGTCAGCGCTTACCATAACCGACATCCCACATAGTGCCAACGGCTTCGGGCGAAGTAGTGCAATTAGGGGAAAGGGGTGAGGGGGGGGGGGGGGGTTGAGTTCACGCCTTATCCTGATGCGAGGAAATGCAAGCTAAAGACTAAATGTCCTGGGAGCGCAGACCAGCCCCTAAGCTTGGTTGGCAGTTGGTATAGCATTTAAGCTCCGACAGACGGACAATTAGAGCATTGCTTTAGTGATCCGGCAGCTTCTGCAGCTTGTCGTGTTCCAGTTGTATTGGTATTACCTTTCCACTGGAGTGAACTAGACAAGCCGAGAGAGTGATCGTGCTGCATGGGCAATACATGGTCTTTACAATTCAGCCCAGGATTTGTCTTCTATAGCCTTGGGGTGTGATTATTATGCCTTTTTTAAAGCCCAGTGTACAAACTATCTTATGTCAAGACGGTGCGTGCCAGTAGCTTTACACTCACATGCTTTGGCTGTCAATCACATACCAAAAATAGAAATGTAATCATATGTTGTTATCATAAATCGAAATAACACGAATAGTACATTCATATACTCTGACTATCAACCATCGAGGTGACAAAGGTTGACTGTCGAGAGGGCACCGTTGTTATTTCAGCAAGTCCAAAACAATGTTTTCCCGCAGTGAATTTGAATAACGATGACACAAACAATAGATTGCATGATTTATTGCAGCAAGTCGCTGTCGTTATTCGAAGTTGCCAGGTTCACATCTCAAGAGTCTGTAGCTCTGACATTGAATGCTGTCTGTTGTGTTATCTGATCTCTATCTCTTGCCCGTACTTCTGTGAGTGCTGATCAATACCTGCCAATGTGTATCTCTGTGAGATGTTCTAACTCTCTGAACCAGAGCTGTTGCTGTTTATATCTGACTCTGTAATAAAAAAATAAATGTTCATCATCAATGAATGTGTTTATATTTGACCCTGTGATAAACAGCTTATACATCAGCTATCACCCATACTGAAGCATCCACTTATACCTATGTCAGCAACACGACAGATAATAAATAGCGCATTCACACTAATGCTATAGTACCAATCTTGCAAAATCAACATCTACAAGATGAGATGCGTGGGGAGACCTGCTACCTTAAATTGTCGAGACCAAGTAAGACATAATGCTATCAGACAGACACTGGCATCAACATATATTTAACGGCAGAAGATCAAATATTTCGTCGATATCATTAGAATGCAACATCAACTACCAGCACTGGCACTACTTCAAAGAAAATTTGATAGGAAAGCAAGAGGACGCCCGAGAAGAAATGGATTAACGACATAAATGACATTGTACAATCACACCGAATGACACTAACCAGTGCCATTCGTCGGCCACTTGAACGTAAACTATTCCTCCCGACGATGCTTGATGGCACAGGTGGAAGATGATGATGATGAAGATGCCGATGATGTCATCCATCCATCATGTGTCATGCCGAAACTCTGCGTGGGCGGTCATGTTTTGCCATCTCTCTCGATCACCAGAATTGTGGATCGGCTCCGTGTTTCTGGCTCGACCATTCCACGTGGCCAAGCCATCCAGGTATTTACTTCTTGGTCTTCCCCTTCGATATTGCCAGTCGTCACCAAGTTCTCCAATTCATTTCTTCTCATAAAATGCCCAACTAATTTTTACTGTCTACGTCTAATGTTTCTAATCAGTTTACAATTTTCATTTGTTTCTTGAACGACTTGCTCACTGGTTTTTCTGTCTGTCCATGATATTCTTTGCATTTTCCTCAGAAACCACATTTCCACAGCCACCAGATGTTTTTCAGCTTGTCTGCTCATTTTCCACACGCCACATCCATACAAATGTACAGGTTCTATGTAGCACATCAACACTCTTTTTCTCGTTTCAATTGATATCTTTTTATTAGTCAGTATGTTTTTCATCTTGCAAAAAACATCTTTGCCATGGAAATTCTTGTTCTAATTTCTTCAAGGCATCTCCCATCATATGTTATGACTGTTCCGAGATAACAGTACCGATTCACTTGATCAAGAATATGCCCAGATATATATATATATATATATATATATATATATATATATATATATATATATATATATATATTATTTTCACTGTACGGGGAAAAAAGATTTGGAGACATTACACATCGTTATCTCACACCTCCCTTAATACGCTGATATTGACCTACTTCATTATCAATTCTTATGGCAGCTTGTTGGTTCCAATATGTGTTTTCTACAAGTCTAAGGTCTTTTCCATCGATGTGTAGATCTTCAAGCATCCTCATCATGTCGACATGTCTCACTTTATCGAACGTCTTTGTGTAGTCAATAAAGCAAAGGTGTAGATCTTTGTTTACTTCTATAGAAAGTTCAGTTACTGTTCTCAGTATGTACACAACATTTACTGTACCCTTGCCTTCTACAAACCCACATTGTTCTTCTCTTATTTCAGGTTGTATTTTCTTCCTAACTCTTTGCATGTTAATTCTTAGCAAAATCTTCGTGGTGTGGCTCATTATACTAATTGTTCGATGTTGATCACATTCCAAGGCTCCTGATTTCTTTCGGATTGCAATAAATACAGAGTTACATAATGCATGAGGTATATTTTCAGTATCATATATTGTACTCAGCAGTCTGGTAACTTTATCTATTCCATATTTTTCTAACGCATTAAAAATTTCTGTTGAGATGGTGTCTGAAACGGGGGTCTTGCCTGTTTTCATATGGTTAAGAGCATTCTGTACCTCCATCCACCGATGATGACGACGGTGATATACAGCTAAGATTCGTCATCGATTGTTATTTAATATTTTTTCGCCATAATTATCCACTAGATTTCATCATCGGTCGATTTGTTATTATTTGACCCAATAGTATAACCAGTTAATTAACCAGTGAAACAACCAACTATCTAACACACTAACCTGGTAAATAATTAACGAACCAACCAACAACCCAACTAACTAACAGAATACCTAGCCAGCTAACTAACTAATTAACGAACAATCTAACTAATTAATCAAATAACCAACAACCCAACTAACTAATTAACGAACAATCTAACTAATTAATCAATAACCAACAACCCAACTAACTAATTAACGAACAATCTAACTAATTAATCAAATAACCAACAACCCAACTAACTAATTAACGAACAATCTAACTAATTAATCAAATAACCAACAACCCAACTAACTAATTAACGAACAATCTAACTAATTAATCAAATAACCAACAACCCAACTAACTAATTAACGAACAATCTAACTAATTAATCAAATAACCAACAACCCAACTAACTAATTAACAAACAATCTAACTAATTAATCAAATAACCAACAACCCAACTAACTAATTAACGAACAATCTAACTAATTAACGAACAATCTAACTAATTAATCAAATAACCAACAACCCAACTAACTAATTAACGAACAATCTAACTAATTAATCAAATAACCAACAAACCCAACTAACTAATTAACGAACAATCTAACTAATTAATCAAAAAAACCAACAACCCAATAACTAATTAACGAACAATCTAACTAATTAATCAAATAACCAACAACCCAACTAACTAATAAACGAACAATCTAACTAATTAATCAAATACCAACAACCCAACTAACTAATTAACGAACAATCTAACTAATTAACAAATAACTAACAACCCAACTAACTAATTAACGAAACAATCTAACTAATTAATCAAATAACAACAAACCCAACTAACTAATTAACGAACAATCTAACTAATTAATCAAATAACCAACACAAACTAACTAATTAACGAACAATCTAACTAATTAATCAAAATAACCAACAACCCAACTAACTAATTAACGAACAATCTAACTAATTAATCAAATAACCAACAACCCAACTAACTAATTAACGAACAATCAAAACTAATTAATCAAATAACTAACAACCCAACTAACTAATTAACGAACATCTAACTAATTAATCAAATAACCAACAACCAACTAACTAATTAACGAACAATCTAACTAATTAATTCAAATAACCAACAACCCAACTAACTAATTAACGAACAATCTAACTAATTAATCAAATAACCAACACCCAAACTAACTAATTAACGAACAATCTAACTAATTAATCAAATAACTAACAACCCAACTAACTAATTAACGAACAATCTAACTAATTAATCAAATAACCAACAACCCAACTAACTAATTAACGAACAATCTAACTAATTAATCAAATAACCAACAACCCAACTAACTAATTAACGAACATCTAACTAATTAATCAAATAACTAACAACCCAACTACATAATTAACGAACAATCTAACTAATTAATCAAATAACCAACAACCCAACTAACTAATTAACGAACAATCTAACTAATTAATCAAATAACCAACAACCCAACTAACTAATTAACGAACAATCTAACTAATTAATCAAATAACCAACAACCCAAACTAACTAATTAACGAACAATCTAACTAATTAATCAAATAACCAACAACCCAACTAACTAATTAACGAACAATCTAACTAATTAATCAAATAACCAACAACCCAACTAACTAATTAACAAACAATCTAACTAATTAATCAAATAACCAACAACCCAACTAACTAATTAACGAACAATCTAACTAATTAATCAAATAACCAACAACCCAACTAACTAATTAACGAACAATCTAACTAATTAATCAAATAACCAACAACCCAACTAACTAATTAACGAACAATCTAACTAATTAATCAAATAACCAACAACCCAACTAACTAATTAACGAACAATCTAACTAATTAATCAAATAACCAACAACCCAACTAACTAATTAACAAACAATCTAACTAATTAATCAAATAACCAACAACCCAACTAACTAATTAACAAACAATCTAACTAATTAATCAAATAACCAACAACCCAACTAACTAATTAACGAACAATCTAACTAATTAATCAAATAACCAACAACCCAAACTAACTAATTAACAAACAATCTAAACTAATTAATCAAATAACCAACAACCCCAACTAACTAATTAACAAACAATCTAACTAATTAATCAAATAACCAACAACCCAACTAACTAATTAACAAACAATCTAACTAATTAATCAAATAACCAACAACCCAACTAACTAATTAACAAACAATCTAACTAATTAATCAAATAACCAACAACCCAACTAACTAATTAACAAACAATTTACCTACGTTCTAGGTAAATTGCTAGTTAGTTAGTTAGTTAGTTAGTTAGTTAGATAGGTAATTAGTTAGCTAGTTAGTCGTTTAGTTAGTTAGTTAGTTAGTTAGTTAGAAGTTAGTTAGTTAGTCGTTTAGTTAGTTAGTTAGTTAGTCGTTTAGTTAGTTAGTTAGTTAGTTAGTTAGTTAGTTTGTTAGTTAGTTAGTTAGGTAGTTAGATAGTTAGTTAGTTAGTTAATTAGTCGTTTAGTCATTTAGTTAGTTAGTTAGTTAGCCGTTTAGTTAGTTAGTTAGTTAGTCGTTCAGTTAGTTAGTTAGTTAGTTAGTCGTTTAGTTAGTTAGTTAGTTAATTAGTTAGTTAGTTAGTTAGTTAGCTAGTTAGTTAGTTAGTTAGTTAGTTAGTTAGTTAGTTAGTCGTTTAGTTAGTTAGTTAGTTAGTTTGTTAGTTAGTTAGTTAGGTAGTTAGATAGTTAGTTAGTTAGTTAATTAGTCGTTTAGTCATTTAGTTAGTTAGTTAGTTAGCCGTTTAGTTAGTTAGTCGTTCAGTTAGTTAGTTAGTTAGTTAGTCGTTTAGTTAGTTAATTAGTTAGTTAGTTAGTTAGTTAGTTAGCTAGTTAGTTAGTTAGTTAGTTAGTTAGTTAGTTAGTTAGTTAGTTAGTTAGTTAGTTAGTCGTTTAGTTAGTTAGTTAGTTAGTTTGTTAGTTAGTTAGTTAGGTAGTTAGATAGTTAGTTAGTTAGTTAATTAGTCGTTTAGTCATTTAGTTAGTTAGTTAGTTAGCCGTTTAGTTAGTTAGTTAGTTAGTCGTTCAGTTAGTTAGTTAGTTAGTTAGTCGTTTAGTTAGTTAGTTAGTTAGTTAATTAGTTAGTTAGTTAGTTAGTTAGCTAGTTAGTTAGTTAGTTAGTTAGTTAGTTAGTTAGTTAGTTAGTTAGTTAGTTAGCCGTTTAGTTATAAGTTATTATCTGTTGGGCTTTTTCCTTTAAGTGAGTCAATATTTCCAATGTCTTTTGTTCATTTTCCACTGTAATATCTATATCATCTGCATAACCAAGCAGCTTGGATGTTACTCCAATATCACATTCCTCCTTTACTCTCCTTATAACTTTCTCTAGAGCCAGATTGAAGAGTAGCGGCGATAGTGCATCACCCTGTTTCAAGCCAGATGCTATTTGGAAAGGGTCGGATTTCCTGCCTTTATATGTTACTATAATATAAGTATCTTCCATGCATAGTCTGGTCATGTTGATTAACTTCCTTGGTATTCCAAATTCCTGCATAGCATTCTGGTTATATACTGGTTATGTTACTATAAATTTTAGTCTTAGCTCCATCAAGATATAACACTTCTGTGTGTGAGTGAAATCCATCCTGACGTGAATTCTTCTATTTGTGAATAAAATCCATGCAAACATGAATGCTTCTCTGTTTGTTTGTGAGTGGGATCCATCTAGACATCATTGCCTCTCTGTTTGAGTGAGATCCATCTAGGCATGAATATTTCTGTTTGATTGAGATCCATCCAAATATGAATGCTTGTCTGTGTGAGCGAGGTCTATGCATACATAAATGCTTCTCTGTGGGAGTGAGAATAGACACTTGTCTTGATTAACTGCATGCTTTCAACAGCACTGGAAGAAATGGATGGTCATCATCATTCTTGATGGACAAACAACACATAATAAATGCGAGTATTGAGTGTAACGTCATGTAAAAAAAAGAAAAACACTCTACTAATTTTGTTAACAGGTACAGTATTTGATGGTTCACGTGCTTGGCTGATAAGCCAATGGTGCGAAGCTACCATCTGAGGGATTATGGCTGAACGCCTCTAAGTCAGAATCCCACCCGGATGTGTGACGATATTCTTATTCACATGCTTGGATGGTGGGCCGGTGGTGCGAGGCTGTCATCGGGAGGTTTGCAGAGTTTCCGGCTTGGGTCAGGATGGCGGGACGTGTTTTCTTCTAGCTTGACTTAAGTCGGTTGATCGGCGGCTTGACAATCCGCCATCATAAAACTCGCCGTTGTTACAGAATCAGATTTCAGGCTCTAAATGTTAGCGCTACGCACAAACGACCTCTGCCCTATGCGCCGCCTTAGGCCCAAGAGGAAAGACTAGACTAGAGTTAACTAGTTAGTTAGTTAGTTAGTAGTTTTGTTATTTAGTTAGTTATTTAGTCAGTCGTTAGTTAGTTAGTTAGTTAGTTAGTTAGTTAGTCGTTTAGTTAGTTAGTTAGTTAGTCGGTTAGTTAGTTAGTTAGTTAGTCGTTTAGTTAGTTAGTTAGTCAGTCGTTTAGTTAGTTAGTTATTTAGTTAGTTAGTTATTAGTTAGTTATTTCGTTATTTCGTTAGTTAGTTAGTTAGTTAGTTAGTTAGTTAGTTAGTTAGTTTAGTTAGTTAGTTAGTTAGTTAGTTAGTTTAGTTAGTTAGTTAGTTAGTTAGTTAGTTAGTTAGTTAGTTAGTTAGTTAGTTAGTTAGTTAGTTAGTTAGTTAGTTAGTTAGTTAGTTAGTTAGTTAGTTAGTTAGTTAGTTAGTTAGTTAGTTAGTTAGTTAGTTAGTTAGTTAGTTAGTTAGTTAGTTAGTTAGTTAGTTAGTTAGTTAGTTAGTTAGTTAGTTAGTTAGTTAGTTAGTTGTGTATAAGAGACAGTAGTTAGTTAGTTAGTTAGTTAGTTAGTTAGTTAGTTAGTTAGTTAGTTAGTTAGTTAGTTAGTTAGTTAGTTAGTTAGTTAGTTAGTAGTAGTAGTTCGTTAGTTAGTTAGTTAGTTAGTTAGTTAGTAGTTGTGTATAAGAGACAGTTAGTTAGTTAGTTAGTTAGTTAGTTAGTTAGTTAGTTAGTTAGTTAGTTAGTTAGTTAGTTAGTTAGTTAGTTAGTTAGTTAGTTAGTTAGTTAGTTAGTTAGTTAGTTAGTTAGTTAGTTAGTTAGTTAGTTAGTTAGTTAGTTAGTTAGTTAGTTAGTTAGTTAGTTAGTTAGTTAGTTAGTTAGTTAGTTAGTTAGTTAGTTAGTTAGTTAGTTAGTTAGTTAGTTAGTTAGTTAGTTAGTTAGTTAGTTAGTTAGTTAGTTAGTTAGTTAGTTAGTTAGTTAGTTAGTTAGTTAGTTAGTTAGTTAGTTAGTTAGTTAGTTAGTTAGTTAGTTAGTTAGTTAGTTAGTTAGTTAGTTAGTTAGTTAGTTAGTTAGTTAGTTAGTTAGTTAGTTAGTTAGTTAGTTAGTTAGTTAGTTAGTTAGTTAGTTAGTTAGTTAGTTAGTTAGTTAGTTAGTTAGTTAGTTAGTTAGTTAGTTAGTTAGTTAGTTAGTTAGTTAGTTAGTTAGTTAGTTAGTTAGTTAGTTAGTTAGTTAGTTAGTTAGTTAGTTAGTTAGTTAGTTAGTTAGTTAGTTAGTTAGTTAGTTAGTTAGTTAGTTAGTTAGTTAGTTAGTTAGTTAGTTAGTTAGTTAGTTAGTTAGTTAGTTAGTTAGTTAGTTAGTTAGTTAGTTAGTTAGTTAGTTAGTTAGTAGTTAGTTAGTTAATTAGTTAGTTAGTTAGTTAGTTAGTTAGTTAGTTAGTTAGTTAGTTAGTTAGTTAGTTAGTTAGTTAGTTAGTTAGTTAGTTAGTTAGTTAGTTAGTTAGTTAGTTAGGTTAGTTAGTTAGTTAGTTAGTTAGTTAGTTAGTTTAGTTAGTTAGTTAGTTAGTTAGTTAGTTAGTTAGTTAGTTAGTAGTTAGTTAGTAGTTAGTTAGTTAGTTAGTTAGTTAGTTAGTTAGTTAGTTAGTTAGTTAGTTAGTTAGTTAGTTAGTTAGTTAGTTAGTTCGTTAGTTAGTTAGTTAGTTAGTTAGTTAGTTTAGTTAGTTAGTTAGTTAGTTAGTTAGTTAGTTAGTTAGTTAGTTAGTTAGTTAGTCGTTTAGTTAGTTAGTTAGTTAGTTAGTTAGTTAGTTAGTTAGTTAGTTAGTTAGTTAGTCGTTTAGTTAGTTAGTTAGTTAGTTATTTAGTCGTTTAGTTAGTTAGTTAGTTAGTCGTTTAGTTAGTTAGTTAGTTAGTTATTTAGTTAGTCGTTTAGTTAGTTAGTTAGTTAGGTAGTTAGTAAGTTAGTTAGTTAGTCGTTTAGTTAGTTAGTTAGTTATCTAGTTAGTTAGTCGTTAATTTAGTTAGTTAGTTAGTTAGTAGTACGACTTTTGCTTGGTGTTGAGACGGAGCGCGTATGGGAATGTCCTGAGTGTTGTGATGTCGGTTCTTAGTTCAACTCAACTCAACGTTTGGTATACAAAGATCTAAACCCTCGCAGGCAACGGATTTCGTGTACTGTATTAAGATTCTCGCCGTGTATTTTATGTATGGGATGAAAGTGGAGCACTTATGGAGATATCGGTGTGCAGAGAAAGTGATGGCTAAGGACAGCCAAACAGGCGCCCTGCAGTGTCAGGACATAGTAAACTGGGTCAGGTCAGGGACATCTATGCATGCATTGAATTGTGTTGGGTACATCCGTCGGCATCCGACGGGGCATGTATCTCACACAAGGGACCGAGCGGAAAGGGTTGACGTGGCTATGTCAGAATGCCCCATGTTATCCCCACATCTCCAGGCCAGGCCAGTTCTCTGGGGTCAGGTCAAAGCACTAATAGAGACAAGGGGAATACGGGAGGTCAGACTGTTCACTACAGTACAATACAGTAGCAATACACCAATCCGTACGTGGGAAATAACGGGTAACTTGATTCCCGACCATGCTCCTATCAACCATCTGTCACACACAAAACACAAAGACACAGACAAGCACAGACAGACACAGACCGACACAGACAGACACATACACAGACACGGACAGACACAGACAGACTCAGACACAGACAGATCGAGATTCAGACAGACACAGCCACAGACAGATATAGACACAGACACAGACAAAGGCAGACACAGATAGACACATACAGCCAGACACAAATAGACCCTCCACCACTACACAGACACATACAGTTACAGACAGACACACCACACTCCTCCTTCCCTACCACACACACAAAACACACACACGCACACAAAACAGGTTGCAGAACACATTGCCCTATGGGACACTAGACGAATGTAGTTGCGTAAACAACGTACTATCCCCAGAGTGTTTTTTTCTTATTTTAAGTTGCATATCTCTTACAGGACGTTGCAGTCAATGACAGCATTTTCAGATGCTGTTGATGTTCGTGGCAAGATTACGCTCAGTAGTTTGCCAATGCTTTCTGAGCGACCGGCTCACATACCCCGCAAGTAAACAAAGCGACGCGATCCGCTGCCGAATCTCGCCCAGCTGTCTTCCTCACGTGGACATACGGGATTACGCAGAAAGTTGTTAAACCCTTCGCCAGAGAGACCGGCAACCCTAGAGTACAAAAGGAATATTGAATATACAGGAGGGGAAGGAAGTGACTGAGAGTCAAGACTACTCTATGGAGGAAGGGTCAGCAGTGGAGGAAAGGAGGAAGAGAAGGAAGCTGGGACTCTACCGACGTGGTGATGGCCAGAACCAGCAGTTTGTAACTATACAACCACTACACTCTGTACGATCACGGTTCCGAACACGACTATATAAGTGGGTAACATATAGTATTGATATATCACTGTGGCACATATAGTATTGATATATCCCTGTGACACATATAGTATTGATATATCAATGTGACACATATAGTATTGATATATTACTGTGGCACATATAGTATTGATATATCAGTGTGCACATATAGTATTGATATATCAGTGTGGCACATATAGTATTGATATATCACTGTGGCACATATAGTATTGATATATCAGTGTGGCACATATAGTATTGATATATCACTGTGGCACATATAGTATTGATATATCACTGTGGCACATATAGTATTGATATATCACTGTGGCACATATAGTATTGATATATCACTGTGGCACATATAGTATTGATATATCGCTGTGGCCACCACAAAGCCATCCAGCAACTTTCCAGTGGGAAGCCGCCTGGTCCTGACTCCATCCTAGCAGAGACATACAAGGCAGGTGGGCCGATCCTAACAGAGCAGCTTCACCACGTCTTTACAAACACATGGGTGAACGAGACCAAGCCACAAGATTTCAAGGACGCGTCAATAGTCCACCTATACAAACGTAAAGAAAACTACCAATCCTTTGACAACCACCAAGGCATCTCCTTGCTCTCAATCGCAGGGAAGATACTCGCCAGAATTCTTCTCAATCGCCTCACGGCAAATCTCGATCAAGGTCTTCTTCCTGAGAGTCAATGTGGCTTCAGTAAAGAACGAGGAACTGTTGACATGATTTTCGCTGCAAGGCTGCAAGAGAAATGTCAGGAACAGAACTCTGAAATCTTCTCTACTTTCATTGACCTTACCAAGGCTTTTGATACAGTCAGCAGAGAAGGACTGTGGAAGATTATGGCGAAATATGTCTGTCCACCAAAGTTTGTCCAAATAGTGCGGTTATTTCATGATGGCATGCAGGCAAGAGTACTGGAAAATGGTGAACTGTCTGAGCCCTTTCATGTCACCAATGGAGTGAAGCAAGGCTGTGTCCTGGCACCAACACTGTTCAGCCTCATGTTTTCAGCTATGCTGACGAATGCCTTCGAGAACAATGACATTGGAATAGACATCAACTACCGCATGGATGGAAAGTTATTCAATCTCAGAAGGCTGAAAGCTAAAACCAAAACTAACTGCGACACCGTCAAAGAGCTCCTGTTTGCTGATGATTGCGCTCTATATGCCGACTCAGCGGCGGACATGCAACATAATGTTTCAGCTTTCTCATATGCCTGTGCCAACTTTGGGCTCAGTATCAAATTGGAGAAGACTATAGTTATGTACCAGCCAGCTCCAGGGAATAATACCACCGTGCCGAATATCAAAGTGGTCATAAACTAAGTGCTGTGGACAAATTCACCTATCTTGGCAGCACTGTGTCACAAGCTGTTACAATTAAAGACGAAGGGAATGCAAGAATCTCCAAGGCCAGCGCGGGCTTTGGCAGACTGTACAAGAATGTATGGGACAGAAATGGAATAAGCCCACTTTAGGAAGCTATTGAAGATTAAATGGCAAGACAAGATTAGAGACAATGAAGTCTTAGAAAGAGCGTCCATGCCCAGTATCCAAACTCTATTAATGAAAAGCAGATTTGCTGGGCTTGTGACGTGACTCGCATGCCAGATCACAGGCTCCCTAAACGCATTTTTTTTACTGCGAGCTGCGTTGTGGTAAACACTCTCAAGGCGGCCAGAGGAAACACGTTAAAGACATTCTGAAGGTTCATTAACAACTGTTGGAATTCATCACAACAAGTGGAGAATGCTGCCAACGACCGAAATTCATGGCTTACATCATTACGTAAGGGTGTATTCACAGGACTGCTAGAGATGTGAAACAAGGCTGGACCCCTGTAACATGCTACGTGGAGGGTCCCAAATAGCCCTGTCACAATGTTTAAATAATCTTCTATATATAGCCCTGGCTGGGATAGGTCTTTACCTGCCAACCCTCCTCCGTTTTCCCCGGACTCACTGTCACTCTTTCGTTCGACCTAAGGACCTATTTCCTGCAATGTTCTTCTGGCTGATCCATATATATAACACAGTGATCGTTGGAATAAACTAAAACTTGATTTATTAAATCAATAAAGGACAGCACAGGAAAACATCAAGGCAGTTAACACAGAAAGTTCTAAACAGACACCACACAGATAAGTTCAGGCACATAGCCTCAAGTAGCCATAGTCACAGACCCAGCTTCAAATACTGTCCGAT
>JACEFZ010001926.1:0-57197 GCA_014155875.1 Cepaea nemoralis | reverse complement strand
AAGGCCCCTGATTGGTTTAAATGTTCTAAGCAAGGATTTTTTCTGAATTCTAAAGTTCATGATATAAGCTGATGTATGATCTAAGTTCAGGTATGATCTCAGCTGATGTATGATCTAAGTTCATGATGATTTAAGTTCACGGTAATATAGACTTTTGTATGATCTAGGTTGATTTATCATCTAGGCTGATGTATGATCTAAGTTCATGATGACATAAGCTGATGTATGATCTATGTTCATAATGATATAAGCTGGTGTGTGATCTAAGCTGATGTGTGATCTAAACTGTTGTATGATCTAAGCTTAAGCTTATGTATGATCTAAGTTCATGATGATATAGGCTGATGTATGATCTAAGTTCAGGTATGATATAGGCTGATGAATGATCCAAGTTCATGATGATATAAGCTGATGTATGACCTAAGTTCATGACGATATAAGCTGATGTATGATCTAAGTTCATGATGATATAGGCTGATGTATGATCTAAGTTCATGATGATATAAGCTGATGTATGATCTAAGTTCAGGTATGATATAAGCTGATGTATGATCTAAGCTGATGTATGATCTAAGTTCATGATGATATAGGCTGATGTATGATCTAAGTTCATGATGATATAGGCTGATGTATGATCTAAGTTCAGGTATGATATAAGCTGATGTATGGTCTAAGCTGATGTATGATCTAAGTTCATGATGATATAGGCTGATGTATGATCTAAGTTCATGATGATATAGACTGATGTATGATCTAAGTTCATAATGATATGGGCTGATGTATGATCTAAGTTCAGGTATGATATAGGCTGATGTGTAACCTAAGTTCATGATGATATAGGCTGATGTATGATCTACGTTCATGATGATATAGGCTGATGTATGATCTAAGTTCAGGTATGATATAGGCTGATGTATTATCTAAGTTCATGATGATATAGACTGATGTATGATCTAAGTTCATGATGATATAGACTGATGTATAATCTAAGTGTCATAGGAGGTAGAATATCAAGGACAGGAAGATGTAATTTCCTATACTTAAGTGCTCAAAGACAAAGAAGCGCAACACTGACTTTTAATGGGCCAGAGAAGAAAAGGACAATAAGAAGAAATAGAGAAAGAGCACTGTGTATATCCTCCTCTGTTAACAAGAAAAGGGGTAGAATTAGACAGAAGATTCCAGGAGTTCTTAGGGCGGGGGATATAGTGTTGTACACCCCAGACAGAAGATTACACTGCTGGACTGTAACAGGATCAATGAGTTTACACAACAAACTACAGACTAAACAAAACAAATTAAGAACAACAAAATTAGGTTTTTATTGACAGAACTGCATGGTTCAGGGACAAACAGGCATCTTGACATGTCACATAACTGACATATACAGAAATGGGAACCTATGTTCCCACAGTAATCACTGCTGCCTAACATCGCTACGCACATGACTAGGTACCCATCTCCACAAACCAACAAGGACATGGCAACAACAGAGCCTCAACGTAAACAACAACGGTAACAGCAGGTATAGACTCTCTATTGTAATCATCTCAGGACTCATGGACAGTTGGTACATACAGAAATGGGAATCTGAAATCCCACAGTTAGAGATAACTGCTGCCTAGCAATGACTACAGGGGCGGTCTCTAAATGACAGTGAGACCTCAATCATGTTCAGTTGAGTCGAAGGGCACCCTCAATACCCACACAAGACACCCGCATCACATAAGTCGACTGGGACCAGATACAGCGAAAAACCATAACATAACGAGTAACAAAACTATAACCCTAACAGCAGAGATATAGTGGCATAAACAGGTATAAACAGGTATACGAAGGGGATGTGAGTGGCCTACGACATTAACCAGAGCTGGGGCTCAAGTTTGCTCTACAACCACAACCATGGCCTGGGTTCACTACCAAGAGTGGGCTCACAAATTGCCAGTTATTTTGATGGATTTCCTCGGTCCTCGTGTGTGGACCACACAAGCCAGTCTTGGTTCAATAGAGGCATTTGTGACTCCCTGCTCTGGTCCAGTGACTGGGGAGGGCTGGTTAAAGCCTCCCTATTTTATAATCTACATGAAAACAGCAATCTACATAATCGCTCCTTCGGCCACGGTTGTCTGGTTTTGAGAGACTGGGAAACTGACACGCGCCTCTATTTATCCTTGCTTCCAGAGCGGCTTCCTATCGTACCCCAGGACACTGCAAGGGATGCTGGTATTGGTAGCATCATCAACATCATGTTTCGCGTCAGTCTATCACATAAGTTCATGATGATATAGGCTGATGTATGATCTAAGTTCATGATGATATAGGCTGATGTATGATCTAAGTTCATGATGATATAGGCTGATGTATGATCTAAGTTCATGATGATATAGGCTGATGTATGAATCTAAGTTCATGATGATATAGGCTGATGTATAATCTAAGTTCATGATGATATAGGCTGATGTATGATCTAAGTTCAGGTATGATATAGGCTGATGTATGATCTAAGTTCATGATGATATAAGCTGATGTATGACCTAAGTTCATGACGATATAAGCTGATGTATGATCTAAGTTCATGATGATATAGGCTGATGTATGATCTAAGTTCATGATGATATAGACTGATGTATGATCTAAGTTCATGAATGATATAGGCTGATGTATGATCTAAGTTCATGATGATATAGGCTGATGTGTAACCTAAGTTCATGATGATATAGGCTGATGTATGATCTAAGTTCAGGTATGATATAGGCTGATGTATGATCTAAGTTCATGATGATATAAGCTGATGTATGATCTAAGTTCATGATGATATAGGCTGATGTATGATCTAAGTTCATGATGATATAGGCTGATGTATGATCTAAGTTCATGATGATATAGGCTGATGTATGATCTAAGTTCATGATGATATAGGCTGATGTGTAACCTAAGTTCATGATGATATAGGCTGATGTATGATCTAAGTTCATGATGATATAGGCTGATGTATGATCTAAGTTCATGATGATATAAGCTGATGTATGATCTAAGTTCATGATGATATAAGCTGATGTATGATCTAAGTTCATGATGATATAGGCTGATGTATGATCTAAGTTCATGATGATATAGACTGATGTATGATCTAAGTTCATGATGATATAGACTGATGTATGATCTAAGTTCATGATGATATAGGCTGATGTATGATCTAAGTTCATGTATGATATAGGCTGATGTGTAACCTAAGTTCATGATGATATAGGCTGATGTATGATCTAAGTTCAGGTATGATATAGGCTGATGTATGATCTAAGTTCATGATGATATAAGCTGATGTATGATCTAAGTTCATGATGATATAGGCTGATGTATGATCTAAGTTCAGGTATGATATAGGCTGATGTATGATCTAAGTTCATGATGATATAAGCTGATGTATTATCTAAGTTCATGATGACATAAGCTGATATAGGATCTAAGTTCAAGATGATATAGGCTGATGTGTAACCTAAGTTCATGATGATATAGGCTGATGTATGATCTAAGTTCAGGTATGATCAGGTGAGATCTAGGCTGATGTATGATCTAAGTTCATAATGATATAAGCTGATGTATGATCTAGTTTGATGTATGATCTATGTTCATAATGATATAAGCTGATGTATGATTTAAGTTCATGATGATATAAGCTGATGTATGATATAAGTTCAGGTATGATATAAGCTGATGTATGATCTAAGCTGATGTATGATCTAAGTTCATGATGAAGGCATGACGCAAGCAAACCTGGTTTACCAACAGAGTTGTAAACTGGCAGCTGACCATGAGAACCTAATTGCTACTTTGACATGACACCTGATAAGAATAGCTAGGAAATTGCCCAACCGCGATGGCTGACCCCATCTGGTAGAGACTAGAGGCGCAAGGTGTGAAATCACTGATAAGACTCAGTGGGCTAATAATTGTCAGACCCACAGGTGTGAAGGCTAGTGTGCATGCAGGAAGAAATTTTATGACTGGACAGACTTGGAGTTAATTGCAATTAACGTCAGGAGGAGATAAGAAGAATTTATGAATGGAATTCCTGGGAGATAAGTGTCTACTGCTAGGCTAGGTATAAAAACCCCTGCTAGACTTTTCCTCTTTAGATTAAGTTTGACTTCAGAACAGGTAGGAACTATCTCAATGTCTGTAGTCATACGCATGATTATTATGTTAGATTTCACTACAAAAGTTATTTCTTAGTTACTGATTTTCAGTCTATATCTGATCTAGGTTATTGCAAGAACTATCATTGTCATAGATTACTTGAGTGTTCTTTCTAAGTTCTGTGTTCAATATCATATTGCTTTAAAGTGTTATTCTTCTGAGAAATACAGCCTTATGTGAGACAGATCTTGTCTGGGTATACTTTTAGGTGTCTTGGTAGATGCTTGTCATTTCTTTGTACACTATCCTAGTTGCTTTTTGGTGTGTGCATTTGTTGTACAGAATATAGTCAACTGACTATTTATTTAATTCTTACAACAGCAGTAACTAAGTGGTAACTTCAATTAGACGTGGTATATCTCATTTTGTAGCTATACAATATTAGTACTCATTAATAATGCCTAATGCTATTATGTTGAATATCATTAGATGTCCATCTTGAAGTAATATAGTGGTTACGGATATGTTGGATGTATGTATGTGTAATTTCATAAACTAACTAGTGCATTATGCTATGATGTTAAAGTATCATAATATGTCTAGTTTAATCAATATGTTTATGTGTATTGGATGTTTGATATATTGATTTGTCATATGCAAACCTACCAATATGAAGTGTTATGCTATTGTCGGCGCATTGGCACATTGGCCAATGATTGTGTTGGAAGCAGAGGTGTAATGGTACAGACATTACCCACAATTGGTAGTATAGGGTATATGGTGCTAAACCTTTTTCATCATATGGTGGAGGGTAATGCATGGAAACCTGGCACAGCTACTGGTCACGGCTTGTAAGCCCAGATGATCAGGCATTATTATAATACCATTACCGACCCTGTGAGCTGCTAAACAAACATGGACGGAGCGGCTGTACGACACAGAATTTCTGTATTAGCGACATGGACATGGGGCGGCAGAAATGTAATCATTACAGGCGTGTGAGACAATTGAAAAGCCCGTCCCAGACTAAAGACAGTAGGGAGAAGGAGGATGGTGAACACAGTAGAGCTGGAAGATAAACTTGGCCAGACTGGTCATTGTATATGTTTGTGTTACGATATGTTTTAATTAGGATTGCGCTGATGTAGAACTGATATAACACATTCTTGACTTTCTTTCAAGCTCTCACAAGGAGCACCTATGTTATAGATCTCAAGAACGAGTTATGACTAGGGAGAGCCAGGACTGGCAGTCGTCAGAATACCGGCAAGCTGTTCTTTTGTTGAGTCTACTGGAGAGTGGGGATTTGGACCACAGTTCCAGATAGATGAAGTAACAAGTAAAGTTACGTAATGTTTCTCATCACAATATGTTATATGATTTTATCATCCTCATATTGACAATCATCCGATGTCTATTGTTATGATTAGCAAATAAATGTTGTAGTATTGTAACTCATAGTTCTGTCATTATATTTTTTTCCAATTGTGCATGCGTGTTGTGTGTGTACATTGGTGGGGGTTCACTTACACACCAAGGAAAGGAGCAGTCAGGGAGAAAACCTGTACTGAGATAGTCGTCTATAATTACATATTTAGACGTAAAACATCTATCTGAGCTAACCTTCTCTTTCTATTCCTTGGCGAATATTCAGCACAGTTCATTTCAATTTTGTAACGAGCCACTTGGAGCTGTACGTTGGATATTCAGGGCTTAATCTATAGTTCAGCCATATAGTTTTTGTCCCTAGTCAGTTTCTGACTATTAGGGGTTGCTCGCCAGTGAAAAATACTTTCATCTAGCCGGTGGGGCACCCCGACTTCTGACATCTAGGCTTATGTATGATCTAAGTTCATAATGATATAAGCTGATGTATGATCTAGTTTGATGTATGATCTATGTTCATAATGATATAAGCTGATGTATGATTTAAGTTCATGATGATATAAGCTGATGTATGATCTAAGTTCAGGTATGATATAAGCTGATGTATGATCTAAGCTGATGTATGATCTAAGTTCATGATGATATAGGCTGATGTATGATCTAAGTTCATGATGATATAGGCTGATGTATGATCTAAGTTCAGGTATGATATAGGCTGATGTATGATCTAAGTTCATGATGATATAGGCTGATGTATGATCTAAGTTCATGATGATATAGGCTGATGTATGATCTAAGTTTATGATGATATAGGCTGATTTATGATCTAAGTTCATGATGACATAGGCTGATGTATAATCTAAGTTCATGATGATATAGGCTGATGTGTAACCTAAGTTCATGATGATATAGGCTGATGTATGATCTAAGTTCATAATGATATAGGCTGATGTATGATCTAAGTTCAGGTATGATCAGGTGAGATCTAGGCTGATGTATGATCTAAGTTCATAATGATATAAGCTGATGTATGATCTATGTTCATAATGATATAAGCTGATGTATTATCTAAGTTAATGATGATATAAGCTGATGTATGATCTAAGTTCTGTTAGAATCTCAGCTGATATATGATGTATGTTCATGATGATCTAAGTTCAGGTATGATCTAGGGTGATGTATGATCTAAGTTCATGATGACATAAGCTGATGTATGATCTAAGTTCATGATGACATAAGCTGATGTATGATCTAAGTTCATGATGACATAAGCTGATGTATGATTGAATGTTAGGTATGAACCATGCTGATGTGGGATATAAGTTTATGATGATATAAGCTCATGTATGATCAGGTAAGATCTAGGCTGATGTATGATATAAGGTCATGATGATATGAGCTGATGTATGCTTTAATTTCATGATGATATAAGAATATGAGCGGTTGTATGATCTAAGTTCAGGTATGATCTAAGCTGATGTATGAACTAAGTTCATGATGATATATCTGATGTATGATCTAAGTTCATGTTGATATAAGCTGATGTATGCTCTAAGTTCATGTATGATATAAGCTGATGTATGATCTAGGCTGATGTATGATATATGCTGATGTATTATTGTAGCGTAGCGTCAGCTACGATGATAAGGAATCTATCAAAGTGCTGTGGATAGACTTTCTACGAATAGAAAAATAGGTCACTGAAGAAGACAAGACTGAATAGCTCGTAATTCTAGACGGAGTAAAGGTCCCAGAACAAGTCTAATCTTCTGACAGTGTTCAGGCAGACAGGAATGGCGTACAACTATACTGGTTTGATACAGACAGTCTGCCAAGGTTGTCTAGCTACGTTGCCTGAAATAAAAAAGCTCGAGCCCCCAAACTCTAATCACTCTCACCGACACGGAGACAGACAGAGTAAAATATATAACAGAGACAAACTTTCGTAACTTCTCACTCTACTATGACTAAGGGTACTAAGTAAGGTAACAACTAGTGGGTGTAAAATTTAAGAAACTAACAACGTTGCATTTTAATCATTGACATGGCCTGACAAAGCTGGTATTATTTGCATGTAAAAGGTGGTGGTGGCCAACGGTAAGTTTGGCCACTTATCTTCTGGTTCTCCGGCTTACACAGTGCGTGTAAACCCTAGTTAGTAGGCATAAGTGAGATGGTGAGTGATGCTCCACAATGAGTGAGTCACACAGGTTGGCGCATCTAAAGCTTGGCGCTGAAGGTGTCAAATCTGTGAAATATATACAGCGAGAGCAAGTGACTCTTCTGTCGAGACATCTGTAAGCATCAGCCCTGGATTGTTCCTGATGGCCAATAACATCTCATACAAAATTTGCAGAAACAGAATAGCATGAGCTATCTGTCCCTGCTCCCTATAAGTCCCTATCCTAGGATAAATAGTAAAACACTGACCTAGGGAAAACATTTCAATAAAATCATTCTATCTTTTCTTATAAGTGAATATAATAATTATTCAGTAAGAATTAAACATCTAATCATATAATGCATATCATAATTATATTTTTAAAATACAATAATTACAAAGTAATCTAGAGGTAGATACATATACAATCTATTAAACAGATTACATATTATAGATATTCATGTTCAAATTCTGATGCTATATTCCTAGCATATATTTAATATAGTGATTCTATGTAACATTCTAAAATACACACAATGTAGGTAATTATCATAATGGAATGTGATAGACTGAAAGTTAATGGCGTGGCAGGCAAGAACAGGACTGCGAATTGGCGAGAAATCACTGATAAGAATTAACGAACATGCCTAGGATCTACCACGCTAGTATTTGACATTCGTACACGTGTTTAGTAAGATTTCCTATTTTCGCGGCATCGAAATATTCATTATTATCTCTAAGTATTCGCAATCCTATCACATCCTTGAAATATCACCACTATAAACGGCCTCATGTATTTCCTAAACTAACGGCTCGATTAGTATGGCCTAGTCTACTGCTATACGGACTAATCGAAAATTGGGTTCTATCCGACTTTATCAAGTTTACAACTATCTCACATCGTGTACACCTCTCTAAACCTCACGTAAAGGTAATTTTCTACACAGTTATGTTTTACCCTTTTCCCTGTGTGCTTAGTAAACTACCTGTACGAAGTATAATATAAGCGATCGAGTTTAGTCGGTAAAATAATTATTATGGTTAATATTTAGGTAAAATAACCTATTATCGGCGGTTTCCAACTTTAACTACACACGGAAATCTCGGGCGCCCACGGCAATATATTATATTGATACACATAACTATTCCTTACCCTTCTAATCTACTGACCGAACTTGTCAGGTACAAAAACTTTGCTCTAGGTATCTCTCTAATATATTGTAAATATATTTATGGCCGTAATACGTGCCAAAGATAAAACTCTTAACACTTTATAAGTATTTTATAGAGCCTAGCGACTAGCAGATGTTTTTACACCGACGTCTAGCTTGCGAAAGACCGCGTTTAGCTATTTTTCTCCTGACCGGAAGTGGTCGTGCCAGGGAGTTCGTTGTCGTAATTTCGCCGACCAAATTGTGAAATAGTCGTAGCCAAATTTATAGATTTGGCTGGGTACACTACTTTGTAAATTCAGCCTCTCCCCCGATCTTAATGTATCGTATTACTTCATATTAAAGTAATAACATTAAATAGGAGTTACTTTAAACTATAGCCATGTACTGTCTATACATAGATATATAGGAATAAAAACGAAATTAAATTCTTCTATAATTACATAAGGGTTTTAAAAAGAATTTACTCCAATTTAAGCAAAAGATGAAGAGGAAGCTGGGGACTTCGTCACAATGATCTAATTCATGATGATCTAGTTAGTAGGCTGACACATCATCCTCACTGCAAATTGAACCATTCAGTCCATAAGTGCTCAAATTCCCTCCTCAGTAAAACCTGCAGCTTGTAGCGGCT
This sequence comes from Cepaea nemoralis, assembly GCA_014155875.1. Classification (NCBI taxonomy): domain Eukaryota; kingdom Metazoa; phylum Mollusca; class Gastropoda; order Stylommatophora; family Helicidae; genus Cepaea; species Cepaea nemoralis. Next base: position 47,707 of record JACEFZ010001926.1, on the reverse strand, counting down.
AATAACACCAGTTCTGCATTGGTTTATTAACTGATTCAGTACCAAACAAAAAGCGGGTTTGGCACAAGAAGAAATTGATGGCAGAAAATAGGAAGTAGGGGTGTGTCACAATAATGATCTAAAAAGTGTTAAAATGGGAGCAGAGGTATTGTATTATATATCAAATTAAAGATGATTCCACAAGGAACACACTGGTATTGCTACTATTACTATAGGTTAGAAATGTAATGATAATATTAGCAGATGTTAAACAAAATGAAGACATGGGTGGCAATTACGTGAAATTTCCACTTACCAAGGCACTACATCTAAATTGCTGATGATAATCCAATAAAATTTACTGAATAATGATAAATACACCACTTTTCTTCACGAATATCACTAGAACTACTCCATAACACCAATAAAACACAATTAAAACATCATATTCTTTAATTGGATATAACCCGGTTAGTGATAGAATCCTCACTGTCAGACTTAAAGGCCATCCAAATCGTCACACAAATTGGAAAATGTTAGGAAAACACGAGGCAGGTTTTGACCGTTTTCTACTGAGAAACACTATGCACACTATTTTTTATTTAGTTATATTTATTATTCTTTTAAATTTTATTATTTAAATACTCCTTAAATACTTTGTGATAGGCAAAGCAAACTTAGGGGCACAAGTGTGGCCCATTAAACAAAGCCTAATTCGACATGATGACAAACTTTCATGGTTAGTTTTGTTTTCCATAATGACCGCCTGCTAAATAATTTATTTTAACTGAATAACCACATTAACTACAAGCTATCAGTTTAGAATATTTCACAAAGTCCTTTAAATCAGAATAACTATAATCTAACATTGTTTAAAACTATTATCTAATGTAAATATGCGAGGCTGTAAACCAAGGCCGTTGCCATTTCTAAAATCAGAAAAATCAGAACTGGCATGAAATGAATAATCACAAACATAAGAAGTATATTGTGAGCTTTACTAGAACATGATTACAAGAAACAAAATAGACGTTGCGGCTAAAGCCTTCGTCAGCACAGAACAAACACAAACAGATATACAAATAGACGTAAAACGCTACATGAAAATACAAAGGTGACTTATCTGAATCCTTGTTCGGTCTAATGCGCTTCAAGTACTTACCGTTTGATGAGAATGGAAAGAACCAGATGTATGGCTGATTGATTGATTTAGGAACCGACATCACAGCATTCGGGGCATTCCCATAAGCGCTTTGTCCCCATCCTCAGCAGCCAGCGAAGAGTTCCAACACTAATAGTACCAGTAGCAATCTGATTATATGTCCATCTCGCCTTTCCTCTGAGCGTCAAACGTCGGCCAGATCCCCAAGTCACTCCACGCTGTCTCATTCTTGCCATACCATGGTGACCATTTGCTCCTCCGAGGTGTACACATGCTCCCACAAGGCCGCAACCACGTCTGCCTTGTCATGCATCAATACTCCACCAAGTTTTGCTGAGCCAGCCAATCTGTCCGCCTGTTCATTCCCCAGCACACCGGCATGCCCCGGAGAAAAGATTCAGGCGATGCTTGCCACCCGTGACATCCAAAGTGAAGCAAGCCACTATGCACGAAACATGCCTGTCCTCACCTTCCTCAGCATGCTTTCTGAGTCAGTTACAATCACGATGTGTGTGAGTATCGTATTCTCTATCCAGCGGAAAGCTGCACAGACTGCTTCCACCTCCATTAAGCTAGATGTTGTGGTATCATATGCCAGGCTCTCCTGCACCAAACGTCAACCATTAGCTTTTGCTAAGAACCCCCAGGCACTTCTCCTACCTCTCAACACCAAACCATCTGTGTAGATAATCACATCACCCGGGCGAGCATTATCCTGAATTAGTTGCTTGATTTCCACTTCCGTGGCCCGTGCTGGTCACTCCCTGCACTCCCGGCTATATGTAATTATCACTCTGCACAAGTCTGACTGCTCCGCTGGCACTCTGACCCACTCGTCTCCTTGCCTAATGTTCTCCAAGATGCACACCTGTCTGATTGTATCCTTCGCCGAGCCATCTGTCACGGGACCACTGTAGTTAACGATAAGATGATAGACTAACAGAGACAATCTGTATTCACAGCTGCAATTGTTTGTTACTAGTGGAGAAACATTCACGTCGGATCAAAGGAAACCAAGAGTTTTTGAGATTTCCCTAGGAAACAGGGAATTTGTCGGCATTGTTTGATGTATCGTCGTTTGAGAGAAAAAGCCTGTTGCGACCATGGTAGAAGGGGGGACAACTATTCTTGTGAAGTTGGGAACAGATTGTCTTCCGCTGGAGCCACTTGTTGTTGACATCGAATGACGTCACTCGGACAATCCCCTACTGTATGAAAACATAATTTGTTGCCGCTAGTGTGAACAATGGAGTTGGCCTAGGATGAAGTGTTTCGCTAGCGCTGTTCTAAGTTAGAAAAGAATCTATTGTGTTCTGTGTCAAGTAAATTTAATGAACATGTGTCTTTCATGGCAAAGTGTAGATTTGATTCAGGATAGCGCAGGATTTCATAAGGTTTGCACTGGATAGCATTTAGATGTAAATAATGTAGGATAGTCTAGTGATTGATAGAGTTAGGACCTGAGCATAGTGTTGATGTTTTGTGGTTAGGTATTCAAGGAGTGTCGGCGACAGTAGGCAATCGCATTGTTAAAACTAACTAGTGTGAGAGGTCAATTAGCTCAGCTGGTTGGGAATAGTGAAGTGGGATGATATTTAGAAGGATTGAGGATGGCTGGGGGATAGGGGAAATGTCCAATGGTGGGATCTTCCAGTGGGGTGTAAAGAGGGGTTCTCCACTTTGCATTTGGTCTTTCCTTGTCTTACCCTAACTCAGACCGATGTGATGAGCTCCTCTGCCCCATGACAAGAGTTTGGTTCACTGTTATATATCTGAGTGAGGCCGTCGGCCTACACGCATCTAATAGGGGTCAGTATCGGGTTGCTCTCACCAGCTGTGTTCTCTCACTTTCACAGGTTACCCTCAGGTTATGAAGAAAAGAAGCTGAAACATCACTGTTTACTATCATGGATAAATTCGTGCAGGAAGATTTATTCAGCGGCTTTTGCACTGATAAAAAAGGGTCTGAAGGAACATGGCTCTGTTGAGCCGAAACATATAAGTATCTAGCAGATGACTTCTTAGTGATAGGGATCATGGAAGTTGATAGCGAGATTATGTTCCATACCACATGGAACAAGAACAATAGGGATTATCTATGTAGAAAGAACAATAGTGATTATCTAAGGAACAGGAACAATGAACCTGGTGCTTTACTAAATTATTAGATTCCTGTGGGACTGTAAACAATAACAGTGTAATTGTGAAACGGTAGGACCTTTAGAAATGAATCACGTTATTTCAAGGGACAGTGTTCCGTGTTTTCACGAGGCAAGGATGTTTGAAGTCTCAGAACAGTAGGGACATTTAATAACATGGTGTGTGATCGATTCAGGATCAGTATCGGACTATATCCGTGAGTGGTGACCAGGTATCTGGGTTATCAAAAAGCTACTGGAGGAAGTCAACATCTAGCAGGAGGGACACATCGTTTGGTGAGGCTATCATGTGCTGAACTATGATGATGTTGTGCGGTCTTTACTGGGATGATCAGACTTTGCTCCTGAGCTGTTCGGTCTGATTCTACAGACACACTAGAGTATACGACACACATTCTATACACACACTTCGCACATACATACACTTTTCTTCATTAAATTAATGTGTTATTAATTTTTTAGAAGCTAGAGTTGTTTAGTATGTTGTTTTGGGGAAGTGTGAGAGGGGGCATGATCCAGTGGTGAGAGAGAGAGAGAGAGAGTGAAAGAGTTATCCATTGACTGACGGAGTGTTGTGGACGGAATCTGGTGGATTCTCCAGAATAATGATATGGGGTTAAAAATAATGTGGGTGTTGATTCCCCTCACCCCAGGGACACTATAAAAGAAACCACGACACCATCCATGATTTCCCTCTTATCAGTCGCTGACCCTTAACTGCATCCAGCGCTTCATGCAACAGGTGATCTGTGTCTGCAGATTCTCTGAGGTATGCCTCCGACTGCATCACCTTGAGCCTACCAGCAACAGTTGGCAAACCAAGGATGTAACGCACACACACTACTGGGGTGCCTCTGGTGCATCCCAGAATGACCCACATAGCTTCGTTCTGTATGTACTCTAATTTCACCAGCTGACTCTTTGAGACAGTGAGCAGTCCTAGTCCAGAATCAATCACTGAGAGGGTCAAGTGCTGGTATAGTGTGAAAAGCATTCTCTGCTCTGTCTCCATTGCAGCCATAGTTTTAAGTGCATTTAGTACCTTCTGAGATCTTGTCACAACTGTCTCCACATGGTCCTTGAAGGACAGGTTCCTGTCAAATGTGATTCCCAGATACTTCAGTTTGTTCTCTCTGTTGACGCTTCTACCATCTATAGCGAGGCTTGGGATGTCAGCTCTCACAATTCTGTTGTCCAGAGAGCACCACAAAACAGCCGCCTTTTCCGGGTGGATGACAGCACTCATTTCAGTGCATCAGTCAATCACTTTGTCTACTGTCACCTGTAACTCCTGGGCTGTTTGCTCCCTATCTCTCCCCTGCCTATGTGCAAGAATATCATCTGCAAATATTAGTATCCTTCCAACCCCTGGTGCTTCTAGGTTTGCAATCTTGCTCGTATACACGTTAAAGAGCACCGGTGAGATTGCAGATCCCTGTGGCAGTCCCAGGGTTAAAATATGTGGCTCTGAGGTCCATGCACTCAGACGGAGAGCTGGGTAAAGCTGGGGCAACCATCCCAAACCCAGCGTGTCCACAGGTGGTGGATCGTGGAACAGCCTTTAAATGTAGAGGTTAGCTGCGAATACCCAATAAGTAGCCGAGGACCAACTGGCAGTGGGCACAGAGGGCGAGGCTGAATCTCAGGGTGGGATATGAATTCCTTAGAAAATACCTCATATGCTCAGAGACGTGCTTGCCATGGGCTGTATACACGACATCTACCGTTGGTGTGTAGATTGGAGGGCGTGCCCGTTATATATTTTTTTTTATTTTGTGGGTAATCGATAGGTGTCCATAGCATCTTGCTAGTCCGATAAAAGTCATTGTGTCTGCACTGCTATGTGTCAGGTTAATTCTCTTGATGTAAAAAAACGATTACATCATTTTAAAAGGGAGGGGGGGGGGCATACTGCCACATTGCGTTTAGACATAATGACGTCATCGGAAAAGGCGGTAGAAAATCATAGAGGAAAACACCACAAGAAACTAAGAAACTGTTGTTAAAGAACACAAAGGACAGTGACGTCAGTTATCAACAGAAAGGACATTGATTGGGAAGGTACTAGCTGGCCGTGAAATGCAAATATTGGCGGTAGAATAGTGTTGGTACATGAAACAGTGGCTGCGACTGAGATAGCAGGGAAGGAAGAGATACAGGGTTTGCTACAACGTGTCGCTACAGAACGTAAGGGAGTACCTAGACTTATATCGTGCAGAGCGGCAAAGGAGAACTTCAGGCAGAATGACAGAAGGGCAATGGAAGATACGAAGGTACAATATCTATGTAAGCAGGTTAGTGTTGAGTATCAATGAGTTCCTGTAAATAGAACTAGGTCCCGCTTGGCAACAACAAGCACCTAGGTACGGATAGAATTGATAGAAAATCTCAAACTGACTGTGAGATCTTATTAAATGTTATTACGTTTCAAAATCTTCAACATGACAGTTGGCTTCGTCATTTCCCTGCCGTTCCAGTTCTGAACTTTGCTCGTTTACTTTTATAAGTTTGTGTCGAGCCGAAATTATTGATTGTGCTATTTGGACATTTTGCATGTAATTATTATGAATGCTGGACTTATAGCATGGCAGCTTTGGACAGCAGTCCATCTAAGAGATGGAAAACTCCAAATATAAACCCCCAAGTTCAAGGTGGACCAGCGTGCTGAGGAACTGGATGGCCACGGATAAGCTGGTTGTGAACGTTGGACGTCTGGCAGGCCTGTGGAGCGGCACCAGGCGTATGGACTCTTGCGGGACATCCCCTGCCTCTTCCCTAGCAAGCAGGAAATGCTAGGGTGACCTGGTTATTTCCTGCAATATCCAGACCTTGATTATGGAATTAATTAAACACGGGAATCGTTGCCGGAGCTACAAAGCATGTGCTTTGCGCTTGACACATCTTTCAGAGGCTAACGAAGAGAGAAGTGAGGAGGAGAAGATGAGGAAATCGTGTGAGAAGAAGGCATAGAAATAGGAGGGCAGGCGCCAGGAGAACAAGATGAAAAGTGGAAAGACTAGGTTTCAACCATGTAAGAGTGGGATTACTGGAATTGTCGTAGTGCCAGGCAGAGAGGTCCTGTATTGGAGAGGCTAATATATGATTTTGATGTCCTCATGCTCCAGGAGTTAAATACAGACAAATACCATTGCCCTGGGTACACCAGTTATATAAACCCTCCTGGAGCAGAGGAGACATGGGCAAGGTCTGCTGGTGAAGGAAGGAGTGAAGCATGTGGTACTTGACTTGAGCCAGTGGAATCACAGCACAAGAGAGGTCTAGGGTACACAAATGGAGATTGGTGGCTTAAGTTGGAACATCATAAATGTATATGCAACAGTGGACTGTTTTGCCAGAAAGGAAGACTTGGACTGGCTTAAGGAATTGGAGGAATTACCAGGTGATAGGCTACTCATATGTAGAGACTTCAATGCGAGGAACAGAGATTGGGACAGTAGTGGAGAAAACTGACAGGGAATTGCCCTTGTGGATGCCATGGTGGACTCCGATGTGGTCTGCATAAATGATGGTAGGCCGACTAGAATGGCAATGAGGCCTGGCGATGCAGACACTGCTATTGACTTGGCACTAGTCTCCCAGTCATCAGTCCTTGATCTAAAGTGGACTGTTTTGAATGACCATAGGAGTGATCACATACCATGCTCAGTCCTGATCTCTAAATCCAGGAAAGTTAAGGCTGGGAGAGCGCGCAAGACCTTCCGGTATGAGTGGACCGATAGCCTTCTTGGACGCCTCAGACAAGGGGCATGCAAAAGGACTGTTAAAACTCCTTTTTTGCAACCCCCATGGTGGACCCCAGAAGTAGACCATGCTTGGAAAGCAAAGAGAGCTGCAGTGAAGCAGCTAAAGAAAGTGCGGCAGACACCCCAAAACTAACGAGAGGAAGTTGATGCAGCGGAAAATGTCAAGAAAGACAAGGTGGAGGTTTTCAAGCGCTGTGCTGTAGAGGCCAAAAATGCAAAATGCAAAATGTGAATGTTTCATGAAGGAGATTGGAGGTGATAAAACACTGCAAAATTTCTGGAAACTGCACAGACAAATGCAAAGAAAAGATCGGCCTATGACAGTGGGAACAATTTATAGAGAGGATGGTGTGCGCATGACAACAAAGAGAAAGGGGAGGCATTTCTCCAGAGATTTTTAGAGCAGACCACTCATAATGATGCGGACACCAGGGATGCAGTTAGAGAGGAGTTATCTGGCACCATGAAGAATATGCATTATGAAGACATCATACAGGTTGAAGATGTTAAACATATTTTGAAAAAGGCAAAAGACATGGCACCAGGGCCCGATGAGGTTAGGTATGGCCACATGAAGGCTTTGAGTGATGCAGACCTGAAGGAGATGACCGACTGCTTTAACCAGAGCATTAGGACAGCATCAGTACCGCAGGATTGGGTGCACAGATATCTCATCCCTCTCCCAAAACCATTCAAGGATCATTCAAAGCTTAGCGGTTTTAGGATCATCACCCTTCAAAATACATTTGGGAAGGTTCTAGAGAAGATAGTCGCTGTCAAGCTGCAAGAGTTTTTGGAGAGGGGAAAGCTGCTTCCAAGAGGCATGGGGAGCTACAGGACCAGGAAAAGATACCTGGTCAAATGCAGCTACTTTTGCCTTTGACATTTATGAGGGGTTCCAGAGTAGACAGGAAACGATGGCGGCAGCGCTTGATCTCGAGGATGCGTACAATAGAGTTCGATATGATATTTTGATAACCACACTGATGGAGAAGGGGGTCAATCCCTGGTTGGTGAACTGGATAGTAGCCATCCTGCATTCTCTCCGGATGTATGGTTTAAACCCCAATGGGCGTCAGGGATTGGCTTAGCCGCCCGGTGGGAGGAATTGAGGGAGGAGGCAGGGCGGGGGGAGAGAAGAGAGAACGCCCATGTGAGTGAATGGTGAAAAGCGGATCAGCAGTGAAGGTGTAGTAAGCACTCCCGCATACCGCATAGGAACACTGTAAAAGGCGCTTGGAATGCAGTCCGCCCTGCGTTGGTTTGCATACAATGGCATGAGTGCTGGTTGCTCAGAAAGCAATGACAAGCCACTGAACGGAGTCTTGCCAAGAAATCACAAACGGCAAAAGTAATGTTGGGGTTGATTGCTACATCCTGTAAAGGATATGTTACGTTTTTCTAGTGGGCTATACAACTTCGGGGATAGAAAAGGGGGAGGGGAGGTTGGAAGTTAAATGAAACCATGTTGGACATTGAGGCCGTGAGGGGAGAGTGAACCCAACTGGAAGATGAGGGGGTTTTCCAATGTCTTATGGTCACGTTCGTGAGATGCGCACGATTTGAGTGCTGTGACCTGTATGTCTGCAACGCCACAGTGGTCAGAACTGTTAAAGTGTGTGGATAGCGGTTTCTGGGCACCACTGTTGATATCAGAGAGGTGCTGTCTAAATCTGTCAGCAAAGACATAGACCTGTTTCTCCAATATATCTCATGTCACAACGTGTGCAGATGATCGCATAGATAACTTTGCGACTCATGCATGAGAAACCCTCACGAATGTGGAAAGTGGTCTTAGGGAATGCCAGACTCTGGGTTTGAAGTACATGTGGGCAAGGTCTTACAACATGATCGAAGACAAGCGATCGTGCCAGGAAAAGACTGTTGAGGTTGGGGTAGACTGCTATGGACCAGCACATCCCTGAGGTTACAATCCCACCTGTAAGCCACCAGGGGGTCCTCTGAAAAGGCATCGCGAGTGACTGGGTCTGCCTGGAGAATCTATAGGTGCCTTAGGAGGATATTCTTGGCAGCATTATTATGGGGATGGTAGGTTAGTGAAAGGATCGGCCTATTATTTTGTGGTTTGGGCCTGGAGGAGAAAGCCTAGGCACGACTGATAGACTGACAGCGGTAAAGAGCTGTAGACAAAACTTTATCAGGATAGCCACGAAGATGGAAGAAATCCAACATTACGTGGGCTTTTTGACGGAAGTCATTATCCTGACAAAGTCGTCGGAGACGTAAGAGTTGGGAGAAAGGAATAGAGCCCTTACAAGAGGGGGGATATGAGGAGGTATAGAGAAGGAATGCATGGGAGTCAGTCGGTTTATAATAAACTGTCGTACATAGATCCATGGAACCTAAAGAGACTGTTAGATCTAAGAAATTGACAGCCGACGAAGAAATAGTGGAGGTGAGTCTGATGCTGGGATGAAAGTAGGAGAAAAAGGCAATGAAGTCCTGGAGATCAGACAAGGGCATGTCTGAAACACCGACGCAGTCATCGATGTACCTCCTGTAGAGAACTCGGGGGTCCCACCGGTGCATTGACTCCATACCTGGTGTTCCAGATAGCCCATGAAGAGGCAGGCATAACTAGGGCCCATGGAATGAACAGTAGATCAAACTTTCAAATCATATAAATGATATAAAAATGTACAGACTGATAGATTCTGCTATGTTTTGTTGCACATAATCTTACCTTGATCTACACAGACTTCAGGTTGTTCTGTCTTGACACTAGTTGGTATTTCACTATCCATCTCCTCACAGACTTGTATCTCAGTGAGAATCTCTTTGGCAGAACTATGAACACAGTCAGTCTGAAAAGATTTGTAAGTTTTTTATTTAGGCAAAAATTATCATCATCATCATCATCATCATGTCTCCTGTAAACTGGCATAGACATTTATGTCTCCCCACAGATCTCAGTTCTTGATGTTCTGGATCAACTCTACATCTGATACTAGAAGTGGCTGTCCTAAGACAGTCAATATCGTTCTCTGACTCTTGATGTGTGGAAATGTATGAATTCTTGGGAAGATATGTGGTGGTTTTCCCTTACTTCTACATCCACTCTGAGGTATTTAACCACTGCCTTTGACAACCATATCTGACTGTCAGGGCAAGTGAGTGCCGTAATCTGCTCAGCTGCAGAGTTGTAGACTTACCCCGGTGGATACTCAGTCCCCAGAGCTGTGTTTGCCACTGTGTGATGTGTTCTCTATCTTCCACCATGAGGATGTGCAGTTAGGATTTTCCCTTTCTAGAGCTATGAGGCCATGATAACATTTCCCAAACTCTCCAGTACTTTTAGAATTCCGGCAAAAATAAACTATTTACATGAATTTGATATTTTGTTTTCATGATGACTAAACATGATATGTGAAGACACAATGTCTTATGGTTACTTCAAGACATGATTTATATGTGATTCCTTATGGTCACCTTAAGAATGTAAGTTAGCAATCAATCATAGCACAATGGTATTGGTGTATCATGACAAATATAACATAACAATAAAAGACAGTTTGGTCATAGATTCTCAGTATTTGTATTACATGTCATGCAAACATAACAGTTGGTGATTCAGAAGTCAGAATGATAATTATACTGGCAGCCATTCTTTGTTATATTTTCTTTCATGTACATAATGCTATAATAGGTGTCCAGTTGGAGAAAAAAACAACCTGTGGTCACTGTGAGAAAAAAAATAAGAACTTGTGGTCACTGTGAGAAGAAAAATAAGAACTTGTGGTCACTTTGAGAGAAAAATAAGAACTTGTGGTCACTGTGAGAGAAAAATAAGGAGAACTTGTGGTCACTGTGAGAGAAAAATAAGAACTTGTGGTCACTGTGAGAGAAAAATAAGGAACTTGTGGTCACTGTGAGAGAAAAATAAGGAACTTGTGGTCACTTTGAGAGAAAATAAGGAGACTTGTGGTCACTGTGAGAGAAAAATAAGAACTTGTGGTCACAGTGAGAAAAAAATAAGAACTTGTGGTCACTGTGAGAGAAAAATAAGGAGAACTTGTGGTCACTGTGAGAAAAAAAATAAGAACTTGTGGTCACTGTGAGAGAAAAATAAGAACCTGTGGTCACTGTGAGAGAAAAATAAGGAGAACTTGTGGTCACTGTGAGAGAAAAATAAGAACTTGTGGTCACTTTGAGAGAAAAATAAGGAGAACTTGTGGTCACTGTGAGAGAAAAATAAGGAGAACTTGTGGTCACTGTGAGAGGAAAATAAGAACTTGTGGTCATTGTGAGAGGAAAATAAGAACTTGTGGTCACTGTGAGAGAAAAATAAGGAGAACTTGTGGTCACTGTGAGAGAAAAACAAGGAAAATGTGTGGTCAATGTGAGAGAAAAACAAGGAAAATGTGTGGTCAATGTGAGAGAAAAATAAGGAGTGTGGTCACTGTGAGAGAAAAATAAAGAGAACTTGTGGTCACTGAGAGAAAAACAGGAACTTCGTCACAGTTCCCTCTAAACTTTTACTTGATGTGAGCAAACATGCTAGTTTGTGAACAACCAGCAAGAAAGTTAGAACTGAATCTACACCTGAGTATTGCCTAAATGTGGTTGCTATATTGTCAGCTTGTGCACAGAACCAGAAATATATGGAGCATGAGCATAAACTAAAGCTGTTAGTGCCAGTTCACATTAGCACAATTAAGAAGGAACATCACTCGTGGATATACCAGAATGGTGATAATATTAATGAAATGACAGTATCTTCACACATATTTCATTAACAAACAGCACCCTGTGTGCTGTGCTAGAGGCAGGTATTGTGCTTTCAAATGAAAAGGTACTAACAGCAGTATCCTTCAGTTAGTGTTAGATGTACTAACAGCAGTATCCTTCAGTTAGTGTTAGATGTACTAACAGCAGTATCCTTCAGTTAGTGTTAGATGTACTAACAGCAGTATCCTTCAGTTAGTGTTAGATGTACTAACAGCAGTATCCTTCAGTTAGTGTTAGATGTACTAACAGCAGTATCCTTCAGTTAGTGTTAGATGTACTAACAGCAGTATCCTTCAGTTAGTGTTAGATGTACTAACAGCAGTATCCTTCAGTTAGTGTTAGATGTACTAACAGCAGTATCCTTCAGTTAGTGTTAGATGTACTAACAGCAGTATCCTTCAGTTAGTGTTAGATGTACTAACAGCAGTATCCTTCAGTTAGTGTTAGATGTACTAACAGCAGTTGCCTTCAGTTAGTGTTAGATGCAGCTTGGTAAAGATCCAACGTGGTAAGATAGACACTTTGATCCGATATTGCCATCAGGTATTCATGGTCAAAATCACGTGACATAGCTGCCACAGGCGAGTAATGCTCATTGTTACGCCCATGGCTGATACACGGTTAATTGGCTACTTGTTGTTATATTGGCATCAACAATACTTGGTTGATACCCATGGTCTTATGCCTCCTGGGTGAGGTCACAACCCAAATGAGACTGGTAGACAGGACTAATGCCTTTCTGACTGTGCGAGTGCTGTAATCTTCTCACTGCATTTGTTTCTATTATTCTCTTAATTCTGTTGAAACTCTTCCACTCTTTACACACAGCTAACTGTTTGGAACAAACTCAACGTGATTTGAATAACAAGACACCGGTGCAGTTTTATGAATCTCTTGCCTCCAAATACTGTACAAATTACATTATCATTTACACCACATTTCACTCGAACACAATATTTACAGACTACAATTCTACACACTCTAACTATTAATGGTCTCCCTGGCCAAGGAGTTAACGACATTGTTCGTAATTCCGTATATCCACGTAGGGAAAACAGCAGCTGCGAGAATTGGCAGCGGTTCACGCCACTCTGGTAACTAACGGGGGTATGTGAGCCGGTCGTTCAGAGAGCAATGGCAAACTACTGAGTGTGGGGCTTGCCTAGTACATAAGCAGCAGCTGAAATATGCTGGTGTTGACTGTGACTTCCTGTAAGGGATATGCAACATATTTTAAAAAAAAAACTATTAATGTAGGGGCTCATTATTTGGCCATTCTATGGGAACAAAAGAACCAGGTCCAGCTCCGACCATGGCTCCACACAGACTGATTGCCTCTAGGAGACGCTGTCCCCTCACAATTTGCCTTGCCGTCCTCGTGCAAGGCAGTGAATCTATAACCGCTCGATCTTCACGCTGACATGCGCGAAGCTCTATATTCTATCAATTCACTATTCCATGACCTACTATAGGGTCATGGCAATAGCAACTATTTTTATTTGCTCCCTAAAATTCAGACAGAAGTGGAGAGTGTTCAAGTCTTATTAAATTCTTGAAAATCGCAGGATTTTGACTTGATATAAAATACTGATGTGACAAGGCCTTAGGTTCGAACTGGAATACAATCAGCGTTGCCAGTAGTGGGTTGTGCTCAACCTTTAAGATAAAAATACGCTAAATGCTAGACCAGGTTTTCAGGTATCTAGCACATGTGTGGTGACAGCTCATCATCATCATGTGCCATGCCGATAAGCTTGGGCGGTCATGTTTCACCAGATCACCAGAGTCGTGGATCAGCTCCGTGTTCTTGTCTCGAACCTGCCATGTAGCCAAGCCATCCAGATAGTTACTTCTCTGCCTTCTTTGTTCTTTTCCCCTCAATCTTGCCAGTAGTCACCAAGTTCTCTATTGTATTTTTTCTCATAGCGTGTCCAAAGAATTGTGAATATCTATGTCTAATTTCTCTTTTCAGTTTATGGTTTTCATTTGCTTCTTGTAAGACATGCTCATTGGTTTTTCTGTCTGTTCGTGGTATTCTTTGCATTTTCCTCAGAAACCATATTTCCACGGCCATCAAATATTTTTAGCTTGTCTGCGTATTGTCCACGCTTCACATCTATACAAAAGGACCGGTACAGGTTCTATGTAGCACCTCAATGCTCTTTTTCTCATTGCAATTGACATCTTTTTTATTGTTCAGCATGCTTTCCATCTTGTAAAAGATTACCTTTGCTATATCGATTCTTGTTCTAATCTCTTCAAGGCACTTCCCATCAAAAGTTATAAATGTTCAGAGATAATTGTACTTACTACCGATTTACTCCGGTTAGCGGGGTAGGGGTATTCGCTATCAAATGAGATGTAAGACCCCTCCTTTCCTCCGTTAGTCTACGGGAAACCCTTGGGCAAGGTGGATTACCCGTTTAGCCTAGGCCCCCCCCCCCAACCCCCCCCCCAACAGGGTTACGTGTAGCCATGGCAGCAGGTGGTGGATGGAGTGTGAGAGCAGCCGACAGATTGTTGTTGGTTATGGTCTGCACTCTGCAGCAATAGGCAGATGATCTCATCAGTAGAGACAATGGCGGCTATGGCCACCGGCTTAGTACAGTCACTGCCCAGAAGGAAAGCAACGGTAAACTACCTTCTACTAAACTTGCCAAGAAAGCTGAACCATGACAGAAAGCCTAATAAGAAAGAGATCTGGCGGTGAGACCCCCAGGCCAGGCAGATCAGATAACACTGGGGAAGAATGTGATACAGGGGTCAGTGCTAGTAATCGTGATGACAGAGTTAATCCCAACTGTGTTATAAAGGAAATCCCATGTGTCAGACTAAAAAGGAGAGTGAGACAAGGAACTTGGAATATGAGAAGTCTGTATGAGGGAAAGCTTAAGATAGTATGTGATGAGATTGAGAGGTTAAATAACCACATTTTAGGAATTAGTGAACATCGCTGGAGTGGCAAGGGACATTTAACAAATGAAAATAGAAGTTGTTTCATATATTCTGGTAGAGATCTTGGAGGCAAGAGCAGAGTGGCATTTTGTTCAGATAAAATAACTGCAAAAGCTTTAATTGGATATAACCCGGTTAGTGATAGAATCCTCACTGTCAGACTTAAAGGCCATCCAAAAAAACACAACTCTCATACAGATATATGCACCTACTTCAACAGCAGAGGAAGACAAAACTGAAGATCTTTACTGCACACTACAAGACACATTAAATATGATTGGTCATAATGACATAACAATAATAATGGGATATTTTAACGCAAAAATTGGTAAAGGAAGAGCTGAACATGAGAGACACTTGTTAGGAAAATTGTATTGGGAAATAGAAATGATGCAGAGTGACAAATTAATTAAATTTTGCACGGAAAATGAGTTAACGATAGACAACACACTTTTTAAACACCCAAGAAGACTCTTCACATGGAAGTCCCCGGACGGTACTACTAAAAAAACAGATAGATTATATTTTAATACAAAGAAGATGGAGATCAAGCATAACATCGGCAAAAACCTTACGAAGTGCAGATTGTGATACAGATCATCAGTTATTAGAAGTAGATGCGAAAGTATAACTCAAAAAGCATACCCGATGACCAAGGCAACTTCGTTTTGATCTCACAAAAATACCAGATGCATATAATGTAAAGTGAAGAATCATTTTGGGGTCTTAATGAATATACAGGAGGAATTGACACCTGATGAATTGGCAGTACAAGCTAGAGATATCTTGATAACTGCATCCAAAGATTTAATTCCAACCAAGAAAAAGCAACATAAGCCATGGATTACATCAGACACGTTAGAATTAATAAAACAACGAAGTGAACTGAAACATGTCGACGGTGAGAATCAGCAGTGGTTCGAATCGCGTTGGTAACTTACGGGGTATGTGAGCTGGCCGCTCACAAAGCAATGGCAAACTACTGAGCGTAATCTTGCCAAGAAATCAACAATCAGCTGAAAGATGCTGATATTGACAGCGATATCCTGTAAAAGATATGCAAAACATTTTTTTAAAATATGATGCTCTAAATATTGGTAGTCATGACATACCAGAGATTCAAGATTCTGATGATACAGTATTGCTATCCACAACACAGAATGGTATAGAAAACCTAATAACCTCAACACAATTGAATAGTGGAAAACGGAGCACTTGTGGCTTACATCCGTGTGCCGTGATGTTGATCCGTCGACTAAACTAAACAAGTTGAACAGCACATACATGCCTTTGAATATAAATGTTAAAGATAGACGATTTCTAATCTATATCTATAAAACAAAGTGTATGTATATATGTATGTAAATATGTATGTCCTTTATTTGTTCGCGAACGGCCCATCCGATTGAGATGAAATTTTCTACACGCCTTCCTTTCATTCCAGAGCTGTCAACTGTCATAGTTTTTTTTTCTTCTTCCTCCTCCTCCCTCCTCCCCCTCCAAAATACGTACGTAAATATATGATGATGATGATGAAAGAATCCCCCGACCCAAACGCTAGGGAAAGGGAAGAAAATGACGTGACTACACAGAATCGTCACACGGCAATCAACATCATCAAATGCCGTGCCGGCTGGCGTAGGCGTTCATGGCTCTCCGTAGATGTCAGTCTTTGGTCTTTTGGATCAACTCTGCTGCTGATATTCCTCCATGCCACGGCAATATCAATAACAATTCATCTTTTTATGTGTAAGGAAGTTATCTACAGTCGTGTAGAAGGGAAGAACTAGACGAGTATGAATTCAGAATGGCGAACTCTCTCCTCCTCTCTCCTCCTCCCTCTACCTCCTCCTCTTCCTCCTCCCTCCTCCTTCTCCCTCTTCCTCTCCCCACCTCCTCCATCCTACTCCCTCCGCCTCCTCCCTCATCTTCCCTCCTTCTCCCTCTCCCTCCTCATCCCTCCTCCTCCTGCCTCCCTCCTCCTCCTCCTGTCTCCTTCTCCCTCATCATCCTCCCTCCTCCTTCTCCCTTTTCCCTCTTCCTCCTCTTCCTACCTCCTCCCTCCTCCTCCTCCCTCCACCCTCCTCCTCCCTTCTCCTCCTCTTCCTCCTCCTTTCCTTCCTCCTCCTCCTCCTCCCCCTACCTCTTTCCTCCTCCCTCCTCCTCCTCTTCCACCTCCCTTTCCTTCCTCCCCTCCTCATTCTCCCTCCTTCCTTCTTCTCCCTCTGCCTCCTCCCTCTTTCTCTCCCCTCCTCCTCCCTCCTCCTCCGTCTCCTCCTCCCTTCTTCTCCTCCTCTCCCCTCCTCATCCTACCCTCTTCCTCTTCCCCTCCTCCCTCTCCCTCCTCCCTCTTCCTCCTCCTCCCTCTTCCTCCTCCTCCCTCTTCCTCCTCCTCCCTCTCCCTCCTCCTCCTCCTTCTTCCTCCTCCTTCCTTCTCCTCCCTCCTCCTCCCTCTTCCTCCTCCTCCTACCTCCTCCCTTTTCCTCCCTCCTCCTCCTCCCTCTAGCTCCTCCCTCCTCCTCTCCACTCTTCCTCCTACCCTCTTCCTCTTCCCCTCCCCCTCCTCCTCCCTTCACATTCCTCCTCCTCCCTCTTCCTCCTCATCCCTCCTTCTCCCTCCTCCTCCTCACTCCTCCCCCTCCTCCTCCCTTCACATTCCTCCTTCTCCCTCTTCCTCCTTCTCCCTCCTCCTCATCCCTCCTCCTGCCTTCTTCTCCTCCCTCCTCCTCCTCCCTTCACATTCCTCCTCCTCCCTCTTCCTCCTCATCCCTCTCCCTCTTCCTCCTTCTCCCTCCTCCTCATCCCTCCTCCTGCCTTCTTCTCCTCCCTCCTCCTCCTCCCTTCACATTCCTCCTCCTCCCTCTTCCTCCTCCTCCCTCCTCCTCCTCATCCCTCCTTCTCCCTCCTCCTTCTTCTTCCTCCCTCCTCCTCCCTCTACCTCCCTCCTCCTCCTCCCTCCTCCTCCCCTCACATCCCTCCTCCTCCCTCCTCCCTCCTCCTCCCTCCTCCCTCCTCCTCCTCCCCTCCTCCTTCCTCCTCCTCCCTCTCCGCCCCTCCCTCCTCCCTCCTCCTCCTCCTCTACCTCCTCCCTCCTCCTCATCACTCCTCCCCCCTCCTCCCCCTCCTCCTTCCTCCTCCTCCCTCTCCGCCTCCTCCCTCCTCCTCCCTCTACCTCCTCCTCCTCCTCCCTCCTCCTCCCTTCACATTCCTCCTCCTCCCTCTTCCTCCTATCTCCGCCTCCCTCCTCCTCCTCCTCCCTCCTCCTCCCTTCACATTCCTCCTCCTCCCTCCTCCCTCTTCCTCCTCCTCCTCCCCCTCCTTCTCCTCCTTCTCCCTCCTCCTTCTCCCTCTTCTTCCTCCCTCCTCCTCGCCTTCTCCTCCACCCTACTCCTCCCTCCTCCTCCTAATCCCTCCTCCTCCCTCCTATTCCTCCCTAATCCTCCTGTCTCCTCCCTCCTCTTTCCTCCTCCACCTCCCTCTTCCTCCTCCCTCCTCCATTTACCCAAGACAGACAGACAGTCAGACAGATAGTCGGGAATGGGATCTTATATGACTACTTATATAATTTAAATGAGATGCTCTCCGCCAGGGGCTGGGCCGGGTCAGACAGACAGACAGATAGATAGATAGACAGACAGACAGACAGACAGACAGACAGACAGACAGACAGACAGACAGACAGACAGACAGTCGGGAACGGGAACTTATATGACTACTTATATGAATTAAATGAGATGCTCCCCACCAGGAGTTGGGCGATGCCGGGCCGGGTCAGACAGACAGACAGATACATAGTCGGAACGGGAACTTATATGACTACTTATATGAATTAAATGAGATGCTCCCCATCAGGGTCTGGGCGAAGACGGGCCGGGTCAAACAGACAGACAGATAGAACAGACAGACAGACAGATAGTCGGTAACGGGAACGAGAACTTATATGACTACTTATATGAATTAAATGAGATGCTCCCCACCAGGGTCTGGGCGAAGCCGGGCCGGGTCAGCTAGTATCTTGGATAAAGTAAAGAACAAATGCATCCTTCAAGAGCTGAATATTGAAGAAGGTTGGCTATAAAAGACGATAAAACAAAGAAAATTGAAATATTTTGGTCACTTAAAACGTTACGAAAGTTTGGAGAGAACAAACACACAGGGGTATATGCAGAGAGGAAGAGAAAAGCCAAAGAGAAGATGGGTGCAGGATGTGGCAGATGATCTCCAGATGGGTGTTTTGGACGCGGGACATTTTGCTTATGATCGAGAGGTTTTCTGGAAGGTTGTTATGGGAGCGAGGTTCTGCAAAGCACATGCTACTGAATGAATGAATGAACCGATTTCCTTGTTTAACTGATTCAGTGCCAACCACAACTTCATTGACAAATAGTCTAAATAGTATCTAAATTTTGTGCAGGAATAGTGTTTACTTTTCTGATTTTAGGAATGGCAACAGCCTTGGTATTTCGGCCTCGCATATTTACATTAGATGATACTTTTAAACAATGTTAGATTATAGTTATTCTGATTTAAAGGACTTTGTGAAAGATTCTAAACTGATAGCATGTGTTAAATGTGGTTAAAATAAATTATTTAGCAGACATTCAGAAGGGAAAACAAAACTAACCGTGAAAGTTTGTCATCATGTTGAATTATGCTCGCACTGATGGGCCCACACTTGTGTCCCTAAGTTTGCATATGCCTTACACAAATAGGTTGAATGATATTTAAATAATTAAATTTAAAAGAATAATATTAATAATTATAACTAAATAAAAATTAGTGCACATATTGTTTCTTAACCGGTCTCTGTGGCTAAGGGCTTGCGAACGCGGTTTGTGAGCCCGTATACCCGGGTTCGAAACACAGCGGTGCTGGTTTTTTTTCAAAAAAGGTATAGGAGCCGGTCGTTCAGAAAGCAATGGCAAACTACTGAACGTAAAATTTGCCCAGGAATCACGAACAGCGAAAATGCTGGGGTTGACTGCTACGTTCTGTGAAGAACATGCAACTTAATTATTATTATTGTTTCTTAGTAGAAAACGGTCAAAACCTGCCTTGTATTTTTCCGACATTTTCCATTTTGTGTGACAATGATGCGCTTCAAAATATGAGTTTTAATTGTGTTTTATTGGTGTTATGGAGCCGTTCTAGTGATATTGGTGTAGAAAAGTGGTGTATTTATCAATATTCAGTAAATTTCATTGGATTATCATCAGCGATTGAGCAGTAGTGCCTTGGTAAGTGGAAATTTCATGTAATTGTCACTCCTGTCTTACATTTTTTTTAAACATCTGCTAATAATAATATTATTATTATATTTCTAACAACAATAAAAAAGAGACAAACAGCTTTCTTCGGTCATGTGATGAGAAGAGAGGCATTGGAGAACATCGTGACAACTGGAAAGATTGAGGGGAAGAGTGGCAGAGGCAGGCCAAGAGAAATGATGCTGGAACTGGATGGATTGAGACGGTAGCATGGAGGAATACCATCAGCAGAGTTGATCCAGAACACCAAAGACCGAGATCTGTGGAGAGCCATGTACGCCTACGCCAGCTGGCAGGGCACTTGATGATGATGATATTTCTAACGTATAGTAACAATAGTTAGCAATAACTCTTCGCTGGCTGCTGAGGATGGGGACGGAGCGCATGGTCGGCCGCTCAAAAGCAATGGCAAACTACTGAGCGTAATCTTGTCAAGAAATCAACAACAGCGGTAAGATGCTGGTGTTGACAGCGATGTCCTGTAATAGGATATGCAGGGGGGGGGGAAAAAACAAAACAAACAAGTAACTAACTTTAACTGGTTATAGCCAATGTTCAGCGGCAGGAGCTGAACATTGAGAGAACGGTGTAGACTAAAATCAAATATCACAAGCCGCCAAGTTTCCAACAACGGCCGGAACTAGTTAAAAACTGGGCTGTGCTCAGATTGGCTAAAAGATTCACCGAAACAATTATTTTGCTTGCCTACCGACCCGGTACTTATAACAACACCAGATGGAAGATGCACAACAGAGATCAAGAGCAGAATAGGGCAAGCAAAGATTGCATTTCCAAAAATGAAGAATATCTTATGCAATAAGTCGCTATCATTGAATGTAAGAAAGAGAGTGCTGAGGTGCTATATAGAACCTGTTTTGCTGTATGGCTGTGATTCTTGGAATATAAATGAAGAAATTAGGAAGAGATTGGAAGCAACAGAGATGTGGTTCCTTAGACGAATGTTGCGAATTCCTTGGACTGCCAAAGTAACTAACGACGAATGCCTTAAAGAGGCTGGCGAAGCTACAACAATAAGAAAGAGACAAACATCTTTGTTTTGGTCATGTGATGAGAAGAGAAGAACTGGAGAACATCGTGACAACTGGAAAGATCCAGGGGAAGAGAGGCAGAGGCAGAACACGAGAAATGATGCTGGATGGATTGCGACGGTGGCATGGAGGAATATCAACGACAGAGTTGATCCAGAAAACCAAGGACAGAGATCTGTGGAGAGTCATGAACGCCTACGTCAGTCGGCACGGCACTTGATGATAATGATGACCGTCCCGGTGTTCATATGTTCTAATCCACTTCGAGGAGAAGATTTGTTTTTGTTTTGTTTTTGTAGACCAGAGTTTCCCAGACTGATCCAGCCTAACACGGCTACGAGAACATGTTGCAGTCGTCGTGATATCTAGACTACAATCACCCATTAAACGCCGATTAATGTTATAGTTATTCACGTGGAGACTTCAATGCGAGGAACAGAGAATGGGACAGTAGTGGAGGAAACCGACAGGGAATTGCCCTTGCGGATGCCATGGTGGACTCCGATGTGGTCTGCATAAATGATGGTAGGCCGACTAGAATGGCAATGAGGCCTGGCGATGCAGACACTGCTATTGACTTGGCACTTGTCTCCCAGTCATCAGTCCTTGATGTAAAGTGGACTGTTTTGAATGACCATGGGAGTGATCACATGCCGTGTTCAGTCCTGATCTCTAAATCCAGGAAAGTTAAGGCTGGGAGAGCGCGCAAGACCTTCTGGTATGAGTGGACCGTCAGCCTCCTTGGACGCCTCAGACAGGGGCATGCAACGGGGCTGTTAAAACTCCTTTTTGCATCCCCAATGGTGGACTCCAGAAGTAGGCCATGCTTGGAAAGCAAAGAGGGCTGCAGTGAAGCAGCTAAGGAAAGTGCGACAGACACCCCGAAGCTCACGAGAGGAAGTGGATACAGCGGAAAATGTCAAGAAAGATAAGGTGGAGGTTTTCAAGCGCTGTGCTGCAGAATCCAAAAACGCAAAATGGAATGTTTCATGAAGGAGATTGGAGGTGATAAAACACTGCGAAAATTCTGAAAGCTGCACAGACAAATACAAAGAAAATATCGGCCTATGACAGTGGGAACAATTTATAGAGGTGATGGTGTGCGCGTGACAACAGACGAAGAGAAAGGGGAGGCGTTTCTCCAGAGATTTTTAGAGCAGACCAATCATAATGATGCGGACACCAGGGATGCAGTTAGAGAGGAGTTATCTGGCACCATGAAGAATGCATTATGAAGACATCATACGGGTTGAAGATGTTAATCATATTTTGAAAAAGGCAAAAGACATGGCACCAGGGCCTGATGGGGTTAGGTATGGCCACATGAAGGCTTTGAGCGATGCAGACCTGAAGGAGATGACCGACTGCTTTAACCAGAGCATTAGGTACCGCAGAACTGGGTGCACAGCTATCTCATCCCTCTCCCAAAACCATTCAAGGATCATTCAAAGCTTATCGGCTTTAGGATAATCACCCTTCAAAATACATTTGGGAAGGTTTTAGAGAAGATAGTCGCTGTCAAACTGCAAGAGTTTGTGGAAAGGGGGAAGCTTCTTCCAGGTGGTCTGGGGAGCTACAGGCCAGGAAAAGATACCTGGTCAAATTCAGCCACTTTTGCCTTTGACGTTTATGAGGGGTTCCAGAGTAGACAGGAAACGATGGCGGCGGTGCTTGATCTCGAGGATGCATACATTAGAGTTAGATATGATATTTTGATGACCTCACTGATGGAGAAGGGGGTCAATCCCTGGTTGGTGAACTGGATAGCAGCCGTCCTGTATTCTCGTCGGGTTGCTCTCCGTCTGGATGCATGGACCTCAGAGCCACATATGTTAACCCCGGGACTGCCACCGGGATCTGCAATCTCAACTGTGCTCTTTAACGTGTATACGAGCAAGATTGCAAACCTAGAAGCACCAGGGGTTGGAAGGATACTAACATTTGCAGATGATATTCTTGCATATAGGCAGGGGAGATTCTGGGATGCACCAGAGACACCCCAGTGGTGTGTATGCGTTACATCCTTGGTTTGCCGACTGTTGTAGGTAGTCGTTTAGTTTAGTCGTTTAGTCGTTGGATCAACATCACGGCACACGGTTTAACCCATAAGTGCTCCGTTTTCCTCCTAACTCAAACCTGAGTCTGGAGAAACTCAGCTCAATGCACGAACTCCGTTGCATCGGCGAGGATCCTGAAATACTTTGGGTAGATTTTTAACTCGAAATTTTGCCCGGGCAGCGCCGTTAGGCTACTCTTTTTCGATTTCCAACTGCCAAGGGATTTTTTACGTGCGCAACAATACACACGGGCGTCCGATCTCACTACCCAGAGACCAGGGGTAATTTTACTGGAAGTCCAGGTGGATTTTTAAAAATAAATCCCGGTCATCACCGGGGCCTGAACACGGGACCTCCAGCACTCGAGGCGGACACCATACCTCGAGACCACGCAGCCTCAAGGTGATGCAGGCGAAGGCATACCTCAGAGTAGCTGCAGACACAGATCACCCTTTGCATGAGACGCTGGACGCAGTTAAGGGTCAGCGACTGATAAGAGGGAAATCATGGATGGCTCAGGCGGAAGATACGATCAGACATGTGTGCATCTTGGAGAACATTAGGCGAGGAAAGGAGTGGGTCAGAGTGCCAGCGGAGCAGTCAGACTTGTGCAGTTATAATCACATTGAGCCGGGAGTGCAGGGAATGACCAGCAGGGGCCAACGAAGTGGAAATCCAGCAACTAATTCAGGATAGTTGAGTTGAGTGTTGAATTGAGTTGAGTTAAGAACCGACATCACTGCACTCAGGACATTCCCATACGTGCTCCGTCCCCTCGTTCAACAGCCAGTGAAGAGTCATACTACTAATCGTTCCCACCGCTATCTGATTAAAAGTTCTCCTGGTCTTCCCTCTCAGTTTTGAGATTCTGCCAGAACCCCCTCCACGACCACCTTCCCTTGTCCATAGGCAAACTACCACCAAGAGGTGCATTCCCTGCTAGCCTATCAATCTGTTCATTTCCCCGTACCCCGCATGGCCAGGGCAAAATATCCATACAATTCTCACAATCTGTGACCTCTGAAGCGATGAGAGCCATTCCACACGAAACATTCCTTTCTCCACCTTGCTAAGCATACTATTTGAATCCGTAACGAATACAACATGTATTGCAGTAGTCTCTTCTAGCCACCGGAATGCCGCTGTTACTGCCTCCACCTCCATTCTCATGCTGGAGGTCGTATTCTCAGATGCCAGACTCTCCTTTTTCAAGACTCGCCCATTAGCCTTTGCAATAAAGCCCCAGCCACTACGTCTGTTTCTCACCACTAACCCATCGGTGTATATGACTATGTCACCTTGATGTATGTTGCTCTGGATTAGCTGTTGCACTTCAAACTTAGTGCGGCCCGCTGCCCATTCTCTGCACTCACGACCCAGTGTTATTATTACATTGTGCCAGTCCGTCATGTCTTCCTTATACTGTGTGAGTTCTGTATATGACTTTATATTGTGTGAACTTGATATATGATCTTACATTGTGTGAGCTCTGTATATGACCTTATACTGTGCATAAATGCCTTTGAATATAAATGCTATAAAAGGGTTCTAAGAATATCTTGGATATGGAGAAGAACAATTGCATCCCACAACAAGATCTGAATATTGAAGTAGGTTGGCTACTAAAGATGATAAAACAAAGAAAATTGAAATATTTTGATCACTTAGTTAGTTAGTTAGTCGACAGATCATCCTCGTTGCACATCGAACCATTCAGTCCATAAGTGCTCGGATCCCCTCCTCAGCAAATCCCGCAGCGTGTAGCGGCTAACGACGCCAGTTCTGTGTTGGTTTATCAATCTTCTTTGGCTTCCTGCGTAGTGTTCTTGTTTGGCCACCCCTCTTTTAATTTGCTGCTCCCGCAGTCTGGCCATTGTTGTAGATTCACAGTCATCACTTGGTTCTCGCAAAAGTCTCACTTCTCGTAGAGCATTCAGAATGTCAGCCTGGTCCATGGCGCGTCCGCCCTCCACAGTAGCCTCACCTGCGAGCTTGTCAGCCCGCTCATTTCCTTGTACTCCCGCATGACCTGGCACGAAGATGAAACTAATCTTTGCCAGCCGAGACCGCTTCAGAGGCAGCAACCATTCTCTTCGGATCGACCCCTCCTCTATCCTCTTGATCATGTTCATTGAGTCGCTAAGGAAACAAGCCCTAGTGAATGTCTGTGTCTCGAGCCATGTTATTGCTTTACTTACTGCCATGACTTCCATGGTCAGGCTACTTGTGGTTTCAGTGAAAGCACCAGAGTCCTCCTTCACAATTCTCCCTCCGGCCCGAGCTGTAAAGGCCCATGAGCTTCTCACATGTCGGACGACCGACCCATCTGTGTAGATGACCGCGTCACCGTCTAGCGAATTCTCGAAAATCAACGCTTGTACTTCAGCCTCAACAGCAGCCGGATTTTCTTGTCTGCATTTTCTATCTAGTTGGATGCAAACTGAAAAGGATGTGCAGAAGTCTGTTGGCACTTGCACCCACTCCTCGCCAGGTTCTAAGTCCTCAAGTGAACACACCTGTTGAAGAATGTCTTCGGCTTGACCCATCCACGACCGTCCTCTTTTTAACCTGCTGCCCTTCACCTTCCTAATTTCACTATGCAGTGGATGTTGTGTGTTTGCGTTAATTCTGAGGTAGGCGCGTGCCCTGCAAACTTGTATTCTCTCTTCAATGGGAAAAAAAATACCTGGGGTTTTCCCCAAAAAAAAAATTTTTCAGCCACTTTTGCCTTTGACGTTTATGAGGGGTTCCAGAGTAGACAGAAACGATGGCGGCAGTGCTTGATCTCGAGGATTCGTACAATAGAGTTCGATATGATATTTTGATGACCTCACTGATGGAGAAGGAGGTCAATCCCTGGTTGGTGAACTGGATAGCAGCCGTCCTGTATTCTCGTCGGGTTGCTCTCCGTCTGGATGCATGGACCTCAGAGCCACATATGTTAACCCCGGGACTGCCACCGGGATCTGCAATCTCAACTGTGCTCTTTAACGTGTATACGAGCAAGATTGCAAACCTAGAAGCACCAGGGGTTGGAAGGATACTAACATTTGCAGATGATATTCTTGCATATAGGCAGGGGAGATTCTGGGATGCACCAGAGACACCTCAGTGGTGTGTATGCGTTACATCCTTGGTTTGCCGACTGTTCTAGGTAGTCGTTTAGTTTAGTCGTTTAGTCGTTGGATCAACATCACGGCACACGGTTTAACCCATAAGTGCTCCGTTTTCCTCCTAACTCAAACCTGAAATACTTTGGGTAGATTTTTAACTCGAAATTTTGCCCGGGCAGCGCCTTTAGGCTACTCTTTGTCGATTTCCAACTGCCAAGGGATTTTTTACGTGAGCAACAATACACACGGGCGTCCGATCTCACTACCAGAGACCAGGGGCTAATTTTACTGGAAGTCCAGGTGGATTTTTAAAAATAAATCCCGGCCATCACCGGGGCCTGAACCCGGGACCTCCAGCACTCAAGGCGGACACCATACCTCGAGACCACGCAGCCTCAAGGAGATGCAGGCGAAGGCATACCTCAGAGTAGCTGCAGACACAGATCACCCTTTGCATGAGGCGCTGGACGCAGTTAAGGGTCAGCGACTGATAAGAGGGAAATCATGGATGGCTCAGGCGGAAGATACGATCAGACATGTGTGCATCTTGGAGAACATTAGGCGAGGAAAGGAGTGGGTCAGAGTGCCAGCGGAGCAGTCAGACTTGTGCAGTTATAATCACAATGAGCCGGGAGTGCAGGGAATGACCAGCAGGGGCCATGGAAGTGGAAATCCAGCAACTAATTCAGGATAGTTGAGTTGAGTGTTGAATTGAGTTGAGTTAAAAACCGACATCACTGCACTCAGGACATTTCCATACGTGCTCCGTCCCCTCGTTCAACAGCCAGTGAAGAGTCATACTACTAATCGTTCCCACCGCTATCTGATTAAAAGTTCTCCTGGTCTTCCCTCTCAGTTTTGAGATTCTGCCAGAACCCCCTCCACGACCACCTTCCCTTGTCCATAGGCAAACTACCACCAAGAGGTGCATTCCCTGCTAGCCTATCAATCTGTTCATTTCCCCGTACCCCAGCATGGCCAGGGCAAAATATTCATACAATTCTCACAATCTGTGACCTCTGAAGCGACGAGAGCCATTCCACACGAAACATTCTTTTCTCCACCTTGCTAAGCATACTCTTTGAATCCGTAACGAATACAGCATGTATTGCAGTAGTCTCCTATAGCCACCGGAATGCCGCTGTTACTGCCTCCACCTCCATTCCCATGCTGGAGGTCGTATTCTTAGATGCCATACTCTCCTTTTTCAAGACTCGCCCATTCGCCTTTGCAATAAAGCCCCAGCCAATACGTCTGTTTCTCACCACTGACCCATCGGTGTAGATGACTATGTCACCTTGATGTATGTTGCTTGGATTAGCTGTTGCACTTCAAACTTAGTGCGGCCCGCTGCCCATTCTCTGCACTCACGACCCAGTGTTATTATTACATTGTGCCAGTCCGTCATGTCTTCCTTATGCTGTGTGAGTTCTGTATATGACTTTATATTGTGTGAAACTTGATATATGATCTTACATTGTGTGAGCTTCTGTATATGACCTTATACTGTGCATAATGCCTTTGAATATAAATGCCTATAAAAGGGTTCTAAGAATATCTTGGATATGGAGAGAAGAACAATTGCATTCCCACAACAAGATCTGAATATTGAAGTAGGTTGGCTACTAAAGATGATAAAACAAAGAAAATTGAAATATTTTGATCACTTAGTTAGTTAGTTAGTCGACAGATCATCCTCGTTGCACATCAAACCATTCAGTCCATAAGTGCTCGGATCCCCTCCTCAGCAAATCCCGCAGCGTGTAGCGGCTAACGACGCCAGTTCTGTGTTGGTTTATCAATCTTCTTTGGCTTCCTGCGTAGTGTTCTTGTTTGGCCACCCCTCTTTTAATTTGCTGCTCCCGCAGTCTGGCCATTGTTGTAGATTCACAGTCATCACTTGGTTCTCGCAAAAGTCTCACTTCTCGTAGAGCATTCAGAATGTCAGCCTGGTCCATGGCGCGTCCGCCCTCCACAGTAGCCTCACCTGCGAGCTTGTCAGCCCGCTCATTTCCTTGTACTCCCGCATGACCTGGCACGAAGATGAAACTAATCTTTGCCAGCCGAGACCGCTTCAGAGGCAGCAACCATTCTCTTCGGATCGACCCCTCCTCTATCCTCTTGATCATGTTCATTGAGTCGCTAAGGAAACAAGCCCTAGTGAATGTCTGTGTCTCGAGCCATGTTATTGCTTTACTTACTGCCATGACTTCCATGGTCAGGCTACTTGTGGTTTCAGTGAAAGCACCAGAGTCCTCCTTCACAATTCTCCCTCCGGCCCGAGCTGTAAAGGCCCATGAGCTTCTCACATGTCGGACGACCGACCCATCTGTGTAGATGACCGCGTCACCGTCTAGCGAATTCTCGAAAATCAACGCTTGTACTTCAGCCTCAACAGCAGCCGGATTTTCTTGTCTGCATTTTCTATCTAGTTGGATGCAAACTGAAAAGGATGTGCAGAAGTCTGTTGGCACTTGCACCCACTCCTCGCCAGGTTCTAAGTCCTCAAGTGAACACACCTGTTGAAGAATGTCTTCGGCTTGACCCATCCACGACCGTCCTCTTTTTAACCTGCTGCCCTTCACCTTCCTAATTTCACTATGCAGTGGATGTTGTGTGTTTGCGTTAATTCTGAGGTAGGCGCGTGCCCTGCAAACTTGTATTCTCTCTTCAATGGTTGGAAAATCAAGAAGGTAGCGCATCGCCCTGCATGCTGTATCTCTTGTACATCCAAGAATAATGCGCATAGCTTCATTCTGTATCCTTTCCATCCTTTCTATCTGCTTATGGCTGAGAGTCAGGATTGCCATTGCATACTCCAAAACAGACATGACCAGCCCCTCGTACAGTAAGACATAGATGGCGCTGCTCACAGTTTGCTGCCGCCATCACCCGCATCGCTGCCAAACCCCGCTTGGCCTTTGTTATCACCTGGTCTATGTGCACATTATAAGCAAGGCTTCGATCAAACCGTATCCCCAGGTAATTCATTGCCTGCGTTCTTTCCACCGTCTCTGAACACAGCATTACAGTTGGTGTTGGATTGTTGACAATATGATTATTCAACGAGAACCAAGTCACTGTTGCCTTTGTTGGGTTGACCATTGCCCCAGCTTCATCACACCAAGTACTTATGCGATTGAGTTTGGTCTGTAGTTCCACAGCAACCTCCTCTCTATCCTTACCCTGACGATACACTAAAACATCATCGGCATACGACAATATCCTGCCAGGTCCAGTGATCTGCTCACTGGTGATTCTCACTGTGTAGGCGTTGAACAGTACCGGAGATAATGGTGATCCCTGTGGTAGGCCAGGATATATTGTTGTTGGTTCCGAAGTCCAACTGCCACATCTAAAAACTACTTTCCGTTGGTAGAGGGCTGCAGCGATCCAACTAAGGAGGAATGGACTTACGTCTAGTTCAAGAAGCTGAAACATTAAAAAATCCAGTGGTACTCTGTTGTATGCGTCCTCAAGATCAATCGCTGCAGCAATGGTTTCAGTGCCTGAGTGGAAACCTTCATAGACATCATGGGCAAAGACTGCTGCATTGGTCCAGGTTTCTCTCTTTGGACGGTACCCACCCAGGGTAGGTGGGAAAACACCTTGCCTCTCTAGTTGGCTTGATATTTTCCTGGCAATTACCTTCTCCAGAAGCTTGCCTATTGTATTCTGCATGGTTATAATTCGATATCCCTGAATTTTTTTGTG
Source organism: Cepaea nemoralis (assembly GCA_014155875.1). NCBI lineage: Eukaryota > Metazoa > Mollusca > Gastropoda > Stylommatophora > Helicidae > Cepaea > Cepaea nemoralis. The sequence goes on along the minus strand of JACEFZ010001926.1, from coordinate 17,739 downwards.
GTCTTTGTCAGGCTTCAGCAAGGGAATCAGATAGCTGTGTAACCATTCCTCCTTGATGCTAGCACTCCCTATACTGTTGTTGTACATGTCTGCTAGTTTCTCTAGCTCATTGTCGGTACACCTATTTATGTCGTCGTATCTTATGCCATCAGGACCTGGAGCACTGTTTTTTGATCGTCGAAGCACAGCCTTGATTTCTTTATCACTTGAAACGTCATGAAAGTTTGGAGAGAATAATAGAGGGGTATATCCCCGGGAATAGAGAAAGAGGAAGGCCAAAGAGAATATGGGTGCAGGATGTGGCAGATGATCTCCAGATGGGTGTATCGGACGCAGGGCATCTTGCTTATGATCGAGAAGTTTTCCTGGAAGGTTGATAAGGAAGTGAGGTTCTACAAAGGACAGTCCTACTGAATATATATATATATATATATATATATATATATATATATATATATATATATATATATATAGTATATATATATACTATATATATTATATATATATATTTACCGCGTTCATTACGTCTGCATCTGTCTGTGTGAAATCGTTGCCCCTTGACAGCTTTTTTAAGAGGTCCGAACAAATGAAAATCACATGGTGACAAATCAGAACTTTATGCTGGATGTTGCAGAATTTCCCACTTCTTCCAAGCTAATGCTTCCTGCACAATCTTTGCAACATATGGGCGAGAATTATCGTGCAACAAAATCACACCGCGAGAAAGCATGCCGGATCGTTTATTCTTGATGACTTTTTGCTTGTCTCGTGTTTCCAAATAGTGGGTAGAGTTTATGTTGACACCAGGTTCTTTAAAGTCGGCCAACAATAGCCCTTCATGATAAGAAAATGTGCGCAGCATAACTTTACCAGCAGAAACCTGTAACTTTAATTTTTTGGCTGTTTGTGAACCAGCATGCTTCCATTGCATGCTCTCTCTTTTGCTGCTCGGCTCAAAGTGGTGACAACATGATTCATCACATGTCACTATGCGGAAGAGAAATGCATCACCATCCACTCTGTAACGCAGCAAGTGGTTCAAACACCATCCCATGCGTTCCTCTTGTTGGTGGTCGGTCAACATCCGTGGTACCCACTGTGAACACACCTTCCGATATTGCAGTTTCATACAAACGACCTTTTGAAATGTTCCAGTTGACACATAAAATTATTTCGCCAGCGAACGTATGCTTCAACAACGGTTCATCTGTACTGCTGCATCAATTTTGGCGATGGTTTTTTCTGTTGCAACAATATGCGCTTGACCCGGCCATCGAAGAACTGTAATGAACTTACGTCCTTTCCGAAACATTCGTCTCCAGTGTGTCACTGTTGTCTTCGACACACATTTGTTACCATACGCTGCCTGCATTTTCCGATGAATGTCCACTGGTCGACATCCTTCAAATGAAAGAAACTCTTTGGACGGATTTTGGATCAACCCGGCCATTTTCTCAACGGTCATAAACAGAACCTATGCATCATGGGACGATAAGCATGTGCTCTTTTATTCATTGATAATGCACAATGGGAGGAAGTCGCCGCTGAACGTGTTGCATGGAGGGCAAACATCAGAAATGGAATAAAGACAAAGGAGAAAATTATTGCAGATAAGTCACACACCAAGCGTTTGAGACGTAAGATGGTGCATGATGGTGGAAATGACCACGTGTTCACATGCACCCACTGTGAACGGACATTTACAGCGCAAATTGGCCTTATCAGTCACACTCGCTACCGCCATACGTAAAAGTTATTATGCCTTTTTAAAGCACAAACTATCGTCTGTCAAGACGGCAAGGTGCCAATGAATGATGAAATGAATGAATATAACACCTGTTTGAACTCTATATATGACCCTATATTGTGCAAACTCTGTAACATTTTGTATGATCTATACACAATTTTATGTCCAAATTCTATATGAACTTATTTTGTGGGAACTTTATATGGCCTTAATATATCGTACAAACTCTATATGACCTCCCGTTGTGCTATAGAAGAGTGCTACCTAAGTATATCATATCAGTATCACAGCCTAGGATTCTGAGATAAGTAGCACATCTTTTTCATCATCTTTTCATTGTTCTCATTTTTCATTCACCCTCTTCCCCCCCACCCCGCCCCCCCCCCGCTGTTTTAGATGTTGTATTTTGTGAAAATTGTTTTGCTGATGTTGTTTACTTTCAATTACAACTCCAAGAGATGGAAACATTTATGGCAAAAACTGGGGCAGAGAGAAAGAATGAGACAGAAAGATTGCGACAGAAAATGACATAGAATGAGAAATGCAGAACAATGCAGAAATAAAATGAGACAGATAAAAAGACAGAATGAAACAAAGAAAATGAGACAGGTAGACAGAGAATTAGACAGACAGAATGAGACAGACAGAGAGAGAGAATTAGGCATAGAATGAGAAAGACAGAACAAGACAGAAATAAAATGAGACAGACAGATAGAAAATAAAACAGATATACGAGACAGACAGAGAGAGAGAGAGAGAGAGAGAGAAGAGAGAGAGAGAGAGAGAGAGAGGAGAGAGAGAGAGAGAGAGAGAGAAGAGAGGAGAGAGAGTTAGATAGATAGAGAAAGTGACATAATTCCATAATGACAAGAAAAGACATCAGTTTATGGAATCCGAGTTATGTAATGGCTTCATCTTCCAAGACACTTCCCGGAACCCATCTAGGCAGGGTCCTCCAGGGAGTCCAGGACAGTTGTAAAGACCCACCTCCACGCCAAACTGAACCCACGACCACCTGGTTGGCAGGCAGGGTGTTAGCCACTGCGATTTCCCAGCCACAAGGATCCACAGATTGATATATGATACTCTGCGATTCCCTAGCCACAAAGATCCACAGATTGATATATGATACTCTGCGATTCCCTAGCCACAAAGATCCACAGATTGATATATGATACTCTGCGATTCCCTAGCCACAAAGATCCACAGATTGATATATGATACATGGTGACTCCTCAGCCACAAGGATCCACAGACCGATATATGATACACTTTGACTCCCCAGCCACAAGAATCCACAGATTGATATATGATACTCTGCGACTCCCCAGCCACAAGGATCCACAGATTTATATATGATACACAGTGACTCCCCAGCCACAAGGATCCACAGATCGATATATGATACTCTTTGACTCCCCAGCCACAAGGATCCACAGATCAATATTCAGTACACTGTGACTCCCCCGCCATAAGGATCCACAGATCAATATATGGTACACTTACTCCCCAGCCACAAAGATCCACATATCAATATATAGTACACCGTGACTCCCCAGCCACAAGGATCCACAGATCAATATATGGTACACCGTAACTTCCCACTCACAAGAATCCACAGATCAATACATGGAACTCTGTGACTCCCCACCCACAAGGATCCACAGATCAATATATGGTACTCTATGACTCCCCAGCCAAAAGGATCCACAGAACTATATACAGTACACTGTGACTCCCTAGCCACAAGGATCCACAGATCAATATACAGTACACCGTGACTCCCCACACACAAGGATCCACAGATCAATTTATGGTACTCTGTGACTCCCCAGCCACAAGGATCCACAGATCAATCTATGATACACCGTGACTCCCCAGCCACAAGGATCCACAGATCAATATATGGTACTCTGTGACTCCCCACCCACAAGGATCCACAGATCAAAATATGGTACTCTATGACTCCCCAGCCACAAGGATCCACAGATCAATATACAGTACACTATGACTCCCCATCCACAGATCAATATATGGTACACCATGACTCCCCACTCACAAGGATCCACAGATCAATATACGGTACACTGTGACTCCCCAGCCACAAGGATCCACAGATCAATATACAGTACACCATGACTCCCAACCCACAAGGATCCACAGATCAATTTATGGTACACCGTGACTCCTCAGCCACAAGGATCCACAGATCAATATATGGTACTCTGTGAATCCCCACCCACAAGGATCCACAGATCAATATATGGTACACCGTGACTCCTCAGCCACAAGGATCCACAGATCAATATATGGTACTCTGTGAATCCCCAGCCACAAGGATCCACAAATCAATATATGGGACATTGTGACAATTTAATGTTTGATTGTGTAAGGAGCCATTTATCAACACACGTTACACTGTGACAATTTAATGTTTGAATGTGTAAGGAGCCATTGATCAATACTTGGTACACTGTGACAATTTAATGTTTGATTGTGTAAGGAGCCATTTATCAACACACGTTACACTGTGACAATTTAATGTTTGATTGTGTAAGGAGCCATTGATCAATACTTGGTACACTGTGACAATTTAATGTTTGATTGTGTAAGGAGCCATTGATCAAACTATATGACACACTGTGACAATTTAATGTCTGATTGTGTAAGGAGCCATTGACAATGTACTTACTTAATTGTGTATATTGTATTTTTAATGCTTGGTTGTGTAAGAAACTATTGATCAATACATGATATGCCGTGACAGTTCAGTATGATCAACATGATTGATTGTCTTCTTCTTCTTCTTTTCGTTCATCCGGAGTGTTTTTTCAGATGTGATTGCGGTGTGTCTGTTATGCGCCCTTGGGCCGAAACCCGTAGGCCAACACATCGACTTTAGCGTGCTTTTTTGACCAGGTAGCATTCCTGGAGACTCTCACTTTTGTGGTGCCATCTGCAACCATGCTGGCCAAGGTTGAACGGTCGAAGACAACGGTCATACCTCAAGGAAGGCAGGGACAGTCCATAGCATTTGCCGCCATCCAAGGTTGCTTCCATAGTTGCAGGGCCGACACATAACGCCCTGGATCTGGGCTCACCGAGGAGATCGTCACGTCCCTGCTCATGGCTGCTTTAAATCCTCACTTCAATATATTGGTCACTTCGTTTCCTTGGGTCATTCCCGCCAAAACCAGACAGGTTTGCAGACGGCATCCACTCAGCGAGTTTTCGGACATGTGCTTGTCGTTGCGCCCATCAGAGCTTTTCCAGGCACAACAGACATTCGGAAAACCACCCAGTCAGAGCTGTTCCGAACAAGAGCGGCATTCGGAAACTAGGTAGTCAGAGCTGTTCCTAGCACGAGAGACATTCGGACGAGACATTTCACTCGGACGTAGATTGCGTAGTGTCAATTTTTAGTTTGCCACCCGTAGGACGACACTTCCGACTTCAGCGGGCATTTTTTAATGAGGTTAACCTTCCTCTGGTTTCGAGGCACGTTGGACTGTTGTGATGTCGCTAACATCTCAGCTGGTCAAGACAGAACGATGAACGACATCGTGGTCGGCCCTCAAGGGAAGGCAGGGGCAGACCATGAGCATTCCCTCGCTATCCAAGGAGGCTTCCATAATTGCAGAGCCGGCACATATTGCTCTGTGACTGGGCTCACCCGAGGAGTTGCCACGTCCTGCTCATTTCTGCTTTAGTTCCTCACTTCCATGTGTTGGGCAACCCGTTTGCCCCTGATCGCTCAGCACACACCAGGGACGGTCAGACTGCGAGCGACACCCACTCGGTAAGCTTTTGCTTTCGGACCACGCAATAGGTTCGTGCGTTCCATTTTGCGTCATTGAGACGTTCTTCCACTTTTGTCTACACTCTCTATGAGTTAGATACAGTTTTCGCAGCCATTTTCTTCGGCTGGGGCACTTTTTTGACTTTTTGTACTCGCTCACGAGGTAGGCTACTTGTGCTGCCGGCTCAGCACCTTACCTTCGTGAAGCGGTGAACGAGAAACGGCCTGGCCCTCTCATCCGGGAATCTCTCATATCCCCCAGCTGAGAGCCTTCGAACTTGTATCAGACCTGAGCATGTAGCTTGCTCAGTATCACGCCTTTATTTTTCAAAAGGTGGGTATCGGCCTGGCTCTCAGGTCCAAGGGTTTGTGGCTTAGAGGCGTTCAGCCACAGCCCTCGACAGGGAGCCTTTAGTGTTTTGTCCGGACCAAGATATTCTGCCTTCGTGCGCCTGGTTTAAATATTTGACTGCTATCCTCAGTCTCACCTGCAGAGCAGCAGGTTGGGTCTCTCTTAGTCTGGTCCCTATCCCATGAGCCGTCCGATATGTAGTTTTCACCCATCGGCAAGCACATGGGGTCTATGGGACACGCAAGCTCCCCCACCACGGCAAGGTGGAGACACATCGGGGGAGACATGATTGATTGTATACTTAAGTGTTTGGCTGTGTAAGCAGCCATTTCGTGGTACAATTTATAAACTGAAAAAACTTATTCATCACAGGAGGGAATTTTATTAGAGTTTTCAGTGACAAAACTGAAGTTTGTGGTGTGACAACTGGGACAAACAAACAAGACAGTATATAAACACATTAACTAGGCCTATTTATGGCACAACAGCATTCATTTTTTTAGCACACAAACTATTCTGTTGATGACAGAGAACATGAAATACCAAATGAACCTAATTATGGTAGCGCTACTTAAGCAAGATTTCTCTTTATGGTACAGCAACTGAAACACAAACTATACCTGGTTATGGTATGCAACAAAGTAAACCAGCAAGTGGAATAATGGTATGCAACACAGCAAGTGAAACACAAACTATACCTGGTTATGGTATTCAGCAAAATAATCAGAAGGTGAAACATAAACTATACCTGGTATACGGCAAAGTAAACCAGCAAGTGGAATAATGGTATGCAACACAGCAAGTGAAACACAAACTATACCTGGTTATGGTAAAGTAATCAGGAGGTGTGTCAACAACCAATGTTTCAGGCATCATCGGATTACTTCTCCCACACCACACAAGAAACTTGCAAGTCGTGTGAGAGGAAATGAATGATACATTTTAATGCCGTTGGCTCTTTACAATTACAAAACAGTCGCTATCAAATCACACACAAAGCCACAGAATTGCCTATCACTAGTTTCATAACCCTATTGCTAATCTCTATCTATTTGGCTACACAAAACTCCTATCAACACTAAACGATCTGCTCGCTACGAAGTCAGTCCCCAGTCTGACTTTCCTACTCGCGTGGCTACACAGCACGCGGAAGGACCTTGATGCGTCCTTCGGCTTTTTGCGTGCCGTTACATTCAGCACGCTTATATTAGCTGTCTCCTATTGAGTGGCAATCGTGGCTATCACGTAGGCGTGATTCTGTCGTGACCAGAGTGCTAACTATCTGGTCGACGTCTCCGTGTCTCATGAGAGAACTAGTTAATAGTCCTCCATTCTATCACCTACCCTGCCCTTATATCGGGGCACTGTATTACCTCTAATCTACTTGAGGTTGACCACTCTTCCCGGTGGTCTTCTATCTTGAGGCAGACCTCCGGCCTCTATGTTTCAGTCTTTGACACACACCCTCCCCTCCTGTGTTGCGTCATCAACTTTGACTCATTGGTTGTGACGCAAGAGGTTTCTAAAAAATTAGTGTATCTAATTTTTGTCAAAGACTGCTGATAACCTGGCTTTGGGTAACTCAATAGACTTCTACTGACTATTGTCACAATGTAGTATCACTTTACTTGGCTACTGGCAATCGCACAAACTTGTCTGGTTGGCGTGAGCCCTCTTCTCAATCGCAATATTATATTAATTAGAGGTATGTCTGAACCGGACCGTTGTCTTATAAGACCTGCCCTCAAATAGTAAATTAACTCACTACCCATACAAAGTTGACTTTCTTAGGGTCAACACATGAATTGCTTCATGTCCCCATATAATATTAAACAACCATTACACAAGCTGTGTGCGACAGGCTTTACCTATTTCGCTTCCGCGTGTAAAGTTATCTTTCACTGTTAAGTGAGTGTTTCGTCGTCTATTATGTCCCCTGACCCGTAGTTATCTCCCTTTAATCTACAAAAAATGTTGCAATTTATATGTTTGTTTTCCTGGATGTTTGCGTGTTTGGATCCAACTAATAGTATAATCTAACTTCTAACATGTGTATCTAACTATCATGTGTATGTAAGTTAGTTTTCAAGTGCCATAATTCGGTTAAATGTGGCCACAAACAAGTGTATAACACTAATTCGTGACTACGTTTCCGTCTTATGAGACTTAAAATACTTTCTCTAAAATCTAAACTAAACTACACACAACACATTCACGACAACACATTTTCAACATCGAAAACAAACATTTGTTTCTGGACATTTCCCCGGAATTATTACCTGAAACAACACATTTTTCAATATGTATTCGAATATCACTGATGTTGGAATCTCGATAAATGACTACGATGTCCAGCTACTCCACCAGTCCGGAACGATAGTGTGTTCCATAACTGGTCCCGGGGCGGCTGCTAAAGCAACACCCGCACTTATTATGAGTGCCCTAACTGGTCCAGGAGGTGTACCTTTTGGGGGAGTCGTGGACCTGCATAGGTTCGAAATTCCCACTAGGTGGTACTTTCACCTGTCAGCAGAGGCTCAGAAAGCCGTGTATGACAAGATACACGGCAAAAAACTTTCGCTACCAAGTCTAGGGATAGACATATCACTACAACATCTAGACAAAGAAAGGGACAGGCTGACCATCCACTGGCTACCTGTCACGATTGCTCCTCAAGGAGTTAAAAAACTGGTGCACAGTATTACAGGAGACGACAAGGCTGAGGTCTTTAGGATAAAGAATGGGGCTGGCAAGTGGGGAGCGCTCTGCAACCCACAAAGGAAGTTCCCCATTACATATGGATCTACACTCCCGGTATAACGAACAATAACCACAGAGTGTTGATCACGATGCCGGGGAGAAAGACCGATTGTCCAGCTTGTGGCCAAAACAACCACTGGGCAAATAAATGCCCTAGTCGACGACATTCGACGACACCAATAGCAGCAACAATAAGGGTTCAAAGCCAAGAAGATTTCCCACCGCTCGAAAGAGAAACCTCTCCACAGGGAGAGATCGAACTGACACAAACCTTCAACAGTCAAATCAACACACAAGAAATAACACACAAGAAATTAATACACAAGACATAAATCCAAGGAATGAAGACTCTGACGGTTTTCAAGTCGTCAGCAAACCAAAGAAGAGAACATGGGCTAACAGAAGACCGCAGTCAAAACACAGCGACGACACAGAAACAGACGATTTATCACTGCCAAAGAAAGAAAAAGTCAAAAACACTATAGGCAAGACAAAGGAAACTGAACAAGAACAACAAGAGGAGACACAAGTACAAGACGAAGACGACACATACAGCATACCAGACACTCTTTTCGTAGACACAGACACAAGTGATAAGAACGAGGAACAAGACGATCCTCCCACACAAACCTTTGACGCTACAGACCTGCCCGCCTAAATGTACTCAACAAGGATAATAATTTTGCGTGTGATTCTATACACTTATTATATCTCATTCATTTGATTTTACTTAAATTATAATGACTAGTGATTTAGTTATTATTACTTTAAACATTGTGGTATACGTACAAAAATTACAACATATTATCACACTAATAAACAAACACAAACCAGATTTTCTACTACTACAAGAAACAAATATATGTTCAAAAACATTCGCACAACATATCACCACAGCTAGGCCTCAGACATTCATGCTTTAGTTAGGCACACACAAAATTGGGTCAGGAACAGCTATTCTGCAGACATCAGACAGGTGGGACATAATTAAAACACACACGGATAACCATGGACGAATCTCCATAATACAGGTAGAAAACACTATACAAGCATACACCATAGTGAACATACATGCACCACCAAATTACAATCACCAACCAAACTTTTACCAAGAATTAGACACCTTACTTATACAAACATACAGAGGGCAAAATATTATCCTTGCAGGGGATTTCAATTTTGTACTCTCAGATTTGGATATCGTAGGGGCAGGCAAAGCAGGAATCAAGACACAATTAAGGAGAAATGACAGAAGTGGAATACATCAACTGGATATACTAAAGAATACCCTAGACACACACAATCTAATAGACGCTTTCCGATACAGACACCCTAATAACATTGCAACAACACACAAAAATAGGGCTTACAATAGATCAGCCAGATTAGATAGAGTATACTCACCTTCAACACACCAAATAATACACACAAAACATCTACAAGAGACATTACAATACACAGATCACAAAGCAGTACTAACACATATCACTACAGACACTACAAACACAAGGCCATCAAAAAGAACATCACATTGGAAGTTCAATAACTCCTTACTCCAACATACAGGTTATTTACAACATGTGACACAACTTATTCTAACATACACTAATAGTACACCCACGGACAACATAACACAAATTTGGGATTTACTAAAGAATACAATACGGTGTAGAACACAACAGTTAGCATCCATCATACATAAAGACAGACTACAACAAGAACATATCATATAGACAGCAATACAACTCACAAAACAGACTGACAGGAATGCATCACACCTAAACACACTAGAATCACAATTAGAACAACACCAGCAACACACACTCCGCGGTGCACTCCTTCGAACTAAACTTACTAACATATCAGAAGAAAGTCCCAATAGACAGCACCTTGCATTAGAGCAAAACATTCAACGCAACAGACAAATAGGAGCAATAACAGACATGCAAGGAAACACACAAACAGAGACAGTACATATACTAGAAACATTCCAACAGTACTACACTCACCTATATACAGCAGAACCCGCCAACACACAAACACAAAATAGATTCCTAAAATACACAAAAAAATTGTCAGACACAGATAAAGACACACTAGACACAGAGCTTACATTAGCCGACATAACACATGCACTCAATCAAATGCAAAAAGACAAAACACCAGGACCAGATGGACTCACAGTAGAATTCTACCAACACTTCTTTCCTATCCTAGGCAATTTCCTTCTAAAAGTCTACCAAGAAGTTTTTCATAAACAAGAACTCCCAAACACTTGCAACATGTCATATATAACACTCATACCTAAAGACAACACAGACAAAACACAGCTGAAAAACTATAGACCCATCTCCTTATTAAACACAGACTACAAAATTCTAGCAAAATCACTTGCAAACAAAATTAAAAACTTCATGCCATCACTCATCCACCCAGACCAACAGTGCAGTATTCAACACAGAAACATACACCAACATACACACTTCATTAGGGATTTCATTACATACATCCACCAGAAAGACTGTCAATCCTCTCTCTTATCTTTAGACCAGGAGAAGGCCTTTGACAGAATCTCACACTCATACTTACACAAAACACTAGCACACTGCAACATAGGACAGTACTATAGACAGTGGATAGAAATATTGTATAAAAATCCTGAAAGTAAGTTACTGGTGAATCATTCACTCACTGGCAGTTTCAGAATCAATAGATCTGTCAGACAAGGGTGTCCACTATCACCAGTCCTATATGTACTCACACTAGAACCACTCTTAGAAGCAATTAGACAGGACACTAACATTAAAGGTACATTTATACAAGGGTCTGGAGAGCGGAAATTAATTGCTTATGCAGATGACACCGTTTTCTTCCCTACAACCAAAACTTCCATAACGAACATACTTCACACCTTCAGACAGTTTGGTGAAGGAAGTGGGGCCAAAATAAACATACAGAAGTCTAAAATAATGGGTCTGGGGAAGTGGAAGAATAAAGCAGATTTCCCCCCGGATCTAACAGTCACAGATAACATGAAGATTTATGGGATCACTTTTCCATCCAATCCCAGAAAAACACACACAGGAACATGGCAATCACTGACAAAACAAATTATAGACATACTACATAGGTTCAAATACAAGACATCAACAATTTTTATACGAAGCACTATTGTAAACACCTTCATCTTTCCTAAAATACTATATTTAGCCACAGTGTTAGACCCACCAAAACAAACAATCACAGACATAAACAAACACATCAGGAAATTCATCTTTAAAAACACAATCCACAGTATAAAGCACAAGACTTTAATACAAGAGAAGACTAGAGGGGGAATTTCACTACAGGACCTTAACACAAAAATACAAGCATTAAGAATCAACCACATAAGACGCATCATCAATCATCCAGATCAACACTCGCTAGCATTATACTATATTGCAATTAGATTACACAGAATTAAGAAAATAGACAAAACAACACCACACTATTACGGCACACTACCGCACTTCTACAGAACATGTATGCAAGCAATTCAAGGTAATGAACACTTAATACAACAGACAACCAAGCAGATATACACATATTTAGTACAACAACAAGCCCCACCACTACACCTGAGAATCAAAGAGGATACAAATATCACATGAAAGACTACAGTTGCACCTTCACTAACTTACACAGCAAACATATCACATCAAAATCCAAAGAAATAACATACAGGCTAATTTATAATATGACCCCGACAACTGAGAGAGCCGCACAAACATCCAAACAAATAGCCCCATGCAAATTATGTAGACAAAATATTCAGGAAACAGAGGATCATCTCTTCTATGAATGCCCAGCAATCACAGCCACTAAGATTGCACTGCAACAATTAATAGAAACACACACAAACAAGAAAACTGACGCTTATAAGGCCATTTTTTTAAATACATTACCCACAGCCACAAAAGACAAACACACTAAACTTCTTGTTGCACTGGCGGAGTATAGAAACGTAATATGGTCGAGTAGAAACTCGGCCACACACAATCACCAAACAATACAACCACACACACTAGCAAAGATTTTTCAACAAAAAATCGCCCAGCTATTCGCAGATTAATAAACAAGAGCCACCCCCATCAAATTTCACACTACATAACATACATGTTCAAACACACTCTCACAGTATATTTCTATACTCCGCATGTGTACCACTAAGCCCAATCATTGAGGAACAAAGCGCCAAATAACTGAATAAATGTCATTTCTTTGTTACTGAGTCCTGGAGCCCAACCTAGACAGAACAATGGGACGGTGGCCTTTGTGAGTCAGTGGTCTTGTCGACCGAAGTTTGACCTCGGTCTGAACAGCTATCTCTCTCTCTCTCTCTCTCTCTCTCTCTCTTTCTCACCCCCCCCCCCCCCCCACCCCAAACATGAATGACTATACGCTGTATTCGCAATGTAAAAGCCTGTTTTTGTACATAATAAATGGGATATTTATGTATACGCTGAATCCGCAATGGACAACTTAACAAATTCCAATCTGTTTACGCGCGCTCTCTCTTGATCCCTCCCCCTCCTCTCCCACTCCCCAGCTCCCTCTCTCTCCCTCCTTCCGTGTTAACCGCGTTCCTGGTCTCAACCCACCCCACCACAAGCAAATCCTGGGCACTTGCGATTAAGTCGAGGGCTGTCATTCAGCAATAATATTGAATCCACTTACAGGAAGTAAGCTTGCATGAGACTGCCTGCAGTGTAAAACGTGGGGCGGCTTTTGCCGTTTCGACCTTGACACCATTTCCTTTAATGTATATATCTTCGGTGTGGAAGAGAACGCGTGATGTGTGTTGAAGGTTTATAAGCGTGTGAGAAAGATGGGTTTAGAATGAACGAGCGGAAGGAATCATCACCACACCATAGTCGTCGTTGTCTCCGTCATTATCATCACCATTACCATCACCATTATCATCATCATTATCATCACCATTATCATCACTATTACCATCAATCACGTTAGAATGGGATGACTGAAAGCGTACGTCATTATCATAACTGTATATGTATGTTTTTGTTTCATTAACGCATATGACATAACACTAACAAACGGCAACGCTCTGTAATATACACAAACAAAGAAACACGCATTGCACCTTGTAAATATACATTGCTTTGTATAAAATAAACGTATTATAAAAAAAAAAAAAAAAAAATGAAAACACAGATGACACAGACAAGTCAAATAAGACTTTTCCAGCGGTGGGGAAAAAAAAATTTTCCGCTGTCTTTCTCTCTCGCTCTCTTCCTTTCAATGTTTACTAAGTTTTTGCATTCTCTCCTCGCATTTTCTCTTCTTTCATTCATCTTTCATACCTTTTCATACTATTCTTTCACTCAATCATTCTTTCGTCATTAAAATATGTTTCATAGTATCACATACATAAAACAATATATATATACAATAAACGATTGGCTGAATTATAGCAGTAATCACAACAAAACAAAAACAAAAAAAAAGAAAAAAAAAGAAAAGAAAACAAACATTTGACGCAGACACAAAAATAAAAAGTCGCGTTGAGCGGCAGAAAAAATCCGCTGACTGATCTCACTCTCTCTTGTATAATTTACATTTGCTCTCCCTTTCACACATCTTTTACCCTTACTTCTGTCACACATCTTTTACCCTCACAATTATTTAAAAACCTTGGAGTGACACTGTACAAGTTTGGCTCAGTTTGACAAAGTTGAGCTTAATGACTGTGCGTAAATTGCTGCACGAGTCATGTATGTACAACATATTTACATGTAAGAGAAAGGGTTGATGGTTTGTACCCTGGTATTATTAACCACTATATTCTACTGCAATAATACTCTAAATACTGACATCCTAATACTTATCTAATTTAAGGGACGTAATCTAATTATTTAAAATGAAATTGATGTGAGATGAGTTATGTACCTTTCTGAATGGGTAATGTGAAATGTAATAAATTCTGTACCTTTCTAACATGGGTAATGTGAAATATAACAAAATTCTAACTAATGTTTTTAAATGAAAAAAATATATGATTGATATTCTTACTCTAAATGGTGTCAATGATGTATGTTTACTTGTATAATCCTTTTATCCTATTACGGTGTAAACTAATCGTAATACTCAATGATAACGTTTGTTAAATGGACTGGTTCATTAAGATGGAATGAACTCAAGTGAAATGAACCTAAGTGAAACGTAACAAACTAAATGGTAATATTACTATCTAAATTTAATCCTAGTTTATATTTAGCTGTTATTACGTTTAAATTACTATCCTAATCTACTTTTAAGCTAAGTAAGTGGGTGAATTAATGATCTATCTAAACTAACTGAAAACTATTATATTTCCTAAATCTTACATATATGTTAGAGTGATCTAATCTACTATAATTTATCACTATATTAAAATATTATAATACATTATCACAATAACCCCGGGAAGGTTAACCCGGTCAACAAATGCCCGCAGAAGTCGGATGTGTCGGCCTAACGGTGCAAGAACGCAGCTCTGCTGTAAACAGGCACAACGCAATCACGTCCGGAAAAAAAAAAACTCCGGATGAACGAAGAAGAAGATATCACAATAAGTATATATATGCATGGTATTTAAATACCTCAGGTTAGTTGTTGCCCTAAATGTTCCGAAATTGCTTTCATTGGCATACTATATATACAATTGACCTGGGTATATTTAATACATTACACAGTCATACTTGTGTCCTATGGGTATAGCACCTGTAGAGTTCGCTGGTGTCGTAGACCAATATTTTCGTGTCTGTATTTATGTACTGTTCTGACACTGTTCTTCTATGCTTATACAGATGGTTCACCGGCACACATATGGAGCTTAGTAAGTAACGAGCTGTCCCAGTTCACACGGTGATATATTTGTTTTCAGAGCACAGTTCTTCTTTTGATGTCTACGGACACATGGTAGTTCACTGTTCTTAGTACATAGTTCAGCACATAATGTCTATGTATTCATAAAATATTTCACATAGAATATTCTAATGTACTAATTTAACATCTATTACTCTACACTCTTATGTGGAATCTCCGGTATTTCTACCTCAGATGGTCGACTAAGGGTATCAGCCAGAATGTTGTCCTTACCCTTAATATGCTCTATACTAAAAGTATAGTTTTGTAGTATTAGCGACCACCTGTATATACGGTCATTCCGATGCACACCACTTTGTATGACCGTGATTGGGGAGTTGTCAGTCTGGACAACGAAGTGAACACCCGCTAGAAATCGATGGAGCTTTCTCACCGCATAGATGACGCTTATGGCTTCCAACTCTGATATGGAATATCTGGACTCAGCAGGTGTGATCTTACGGCTCACGTAGCAAATCGGATGGAAGATGCCATCATAAAATTGGCCTAGTACTGCAGCGATGGAGATTCTGCTGGCATCTGTCCTAAGATAATAAACGAGCCTAGGATTAGGCAAGCGGAGGATTGGTACATTACTAAACAGGATTTTCAATTTTGACAATGCAGAAATTAATAATGCATCTTTGACATCTAATTTTACAGATGCTTTTAACACATTTGAAAATACACTTGTAATTTCAGCTAAATTTGGTATGAATTTGCTATAGTAATTTACTAACCCCAAAAGGCTTCTGGCCTGCTTCTTTGTGGTAGGCATGGTCAGGTTCATAATTTTGGTAATAATTCTATTGTCAGTCTTAAGTTGACCTTGTGAAATGACATGACCCAAAAAATCAATTTCTTTTAGGCCCAATTCGACTTTGCTCGGTTTGACAGTGAGACCGAAGAGTCGCAACCTATCGAAGACATGTCTTAGTTTCAGTAAGTGTGTTGTCCAGTCATCAGTATGGACACATATATCATCTATATAAGTCACTGTATTCGTCACTCCATGAAGTAGATCTCTAGTTAAGCGTACGAAAGTGGCAGGAGCGTTTCGAAGTCCGAAAGGAAGAAAACGCCACTCGTAAAGTCCTAAAGGTATTGAAAAAGCAGTAAGATGAATGGATTGAGTCTGCATAGGGACCTGCCAATATCCCTTAGTAAGATCTAATTTAGAAAAGATTTTGGAGGTGGACATGTCAAGAATAAGATCTTCGCAGGAAGGAATTGGTTCTGCGTCGATCTTAGTGACGTTGTTGAGCTTTCGATAGTCCACACACAGACGAATTGTGGAGTCTTTTTTCTTAACTAGGACGATTGGAAAGGAGTACTCAGATGTAGATTTCTGGATGATCCCACTAGCTTCTAAATTAAGAATTTCCTTATTTAGATTTTCCCTATAGCTGAGTGGGATTGAGTACGGCCTGCATTTAATAGGCTTAGAGTCCGAAAGAAGAATGGAGAGCTCGATTCTGTCCGTTCTACCCGGAATGTCAGAAAATATGTCTTTATACTTCGTCACTAATTCTATTAATTGTCGTCGTTGACCGTCTGTTAGTCCCTGTTCTATCCGTATGCTATCTAATGTCGCAGTTTTGTCTACAATAGGAACAGGTAGTTCCATTCCGTGGTCGTCTACCTGATCCAGTACGGTGGTGGTGCTAAGTGCGTATTCTGTAAGCTCACTAAATGTATGGATATCGTTGGATTTGCCAGTCTCGCTAACTAGTGTAGTTGCGTTGTGTATGTCTGTCATCTGATCACTAGGTGTGGGTGCACTGTGTTCGTCTGTCTCTACTTCTGTCTCTTGTCGTGAAAAGTAAGGTTTCAATATGTTGACATGGAATATCTTTAAGTGTCCGTTTATCGATATTTCATAGTCAACATCTGAAATTTTACGCACCACCTTGAATGGCCCTTGCCATGAGGTCAATAATAAATTTCGTTTGTCTGGAAGTAACAAAAGTATGTCTTGATCTGGTTCAAGATCAATTGTTCTCGCACCTTTGTTTGCGTATTGGCGGTAGATTTGACCCTTCCTCTCCAAAGCTGCCTTAGCTATACTACACGATTTCATGATTTTGTCTCGTGTTTCTGTCACCATTTCATAAGGTGTTTTTGGGGTGGGAATTTCAATGGAATTAGTTATTACCTGATGATAAATGGTTA
>JACEFZ010001925.1:192500-230000 GCA_014155875.1 Cepaea nemoralis | reverse complement strand
CAGTCCAAGGAATTCGCAACATTCCTTTTAGGAAAGACATCTCTATTACTTCAAAGTTCTTCCTAATTTGTTCATCTACATTCCATGGAATACTTACATAAAAGTAATGATTTCTTTATTTAAATTCCATGGAAAACTTAAATAAATGTAATGATTTGTTCATTTAATTTCCATTGAAAACTTAAATGAAAGTAATGATTTGTCCACTCATATTCCATGGAAAACTTAAATAAAAGTAATGATTTGTTCATTTAATTTCCATGGAAAACTGAAATAAAAGTAATGATCTGTAATAATAAGTAATTTACATTCCATGGTAAACTGAAATAAAAGTAATAATTTGTCCCGAAGCAATTTCCTCCTATGGGATTTGATGTGTTAGCGCCGTCGCAATTTTGTAGGCCGAGAGCAAGGACGAGTGGGTGGTCAGTCTCTCCTTATTTTGACAAACGACGAGCCCAGGCCTCCAGCCCGCGTCCAAGCGAGCTCATGTCATTACGAGTTTCGCTAGCGCTCCCGCTTGTGGAACACTTAATCCTTTCAAATGATCCACTGAGAGTCTGTGATGTCCGCCGCAGGCACAACAGTTTGCAGGTTCGAATCCTAGCAAGAGGTATTTGGCAGAGATTGGTCGCTATTGGTATCACATGTCCACCCACCTTGTGGGTAAGGAGATTGGTGGCTATTGGTATCACATGTCCACCCACTCTTGTGGGTAAGGAGATTGGTGGCTATTGGTATCACATGTCCATCCACTCTTGTGGGTAAGGAGATTGGTGGCTATTGGTTTCACATGTCCATCCACTCTTGTGGGTAAGGAAATTGGTGGCTATTGGTATCACATGTCCATCCACTCTTGTGGGTAGGGAGATTGGTGGCTATTGGTATCACATGTCCATTCACTCTTGTGGGTAGGGAGATTGGTGGCTATTGGTATCACATGTCCATCCACTCTTGTGGGTAAGGAAATTGGTGGCTATTGGTATCACATGTCCATTCACTCTTGTGGGTAGGGAGATTGGTGGCTATTGGTATCACATGTCCACGCGATCTTGTGGGTAAGGAGATTGGTGGCTATTGATATCACATGTCCACGCGATCTTGTGGGTAAGGTGATTGGTGGCTATTGATATCACATGTCCACGCAATCTTGTGGGTAGTGAGATTGGTTTTCTAGTTTTTTTCGGATAACAACGAAAAACATGGTTCTATTGCGTGGATGTTGGGCGTGGTAAAAATCACACCACACTAGGATATTACATGGAGTAGGCTGTGAGTCCATGTTCTGGTTAATGTATTTAAGAACTAGAGTTACTCGTAGGTAGATGAGTGAATGTCTCCAGTAGAAAGTAGTCTGGCACAAATGTGTTCTGAAGTCTGACATACTATGCTCTTAGTCAGACATAGAAATAACTAGGCGTGACGCTAGTTTCTTCCAAAGAAGGATTAAAAGGGAGTAGGGAAAGGAGAAGGAGAAGAAGAAGATGAGGATAATGATGATGACAATGAGGTAGAGAAAGGAGGTTAAGAAATAGAAAAAAAGGGAGGAGGCGGGGAAGAAGATGAAAAAGAATAAGAGGAGGAAGGAGAAGAAGGAAAAGGAGGAGGAGGATGAAGAGAGAGAACAGGAGCAGGGGACGTTGAAGAAGAAGAGATGATGATGCTGATGATTATGATAAGGAGAAGAGGAAAGAAAAAAAACAAGAAGAAGCGGAAAGAAGAAGAGGCAGAAAACGCATGAGGAAAGAGGGAGGGGGGGGGGAGCGACAAAGAGAACGAGCATAAAGTGGAGAATGGGACGCAGAGGTGTTTCCAAGGCACCAGGGCCTGGGTTATATACTGGCCAAGACCTATTGACGCGTCCTCGTCGAGCGTCCTGGGCAACAGGTCCCTTCGGGGTCCTGGCTAAAGTCAGTAGGATCGTTGATTCCTCCGAAGTCGGAGAGTGTCTGCCTGTACGGCAAGGAACCACCAGTCTGCACACCAATAAGCCAGACATGGGACAACGGATACTCACGCAAACCTCAGGTCCTGTATGACATCACACTGATGTTGGACAACAGGATGCCTTCATCCGACATACAGGACTTCGCGTTGGAGCTCAAGCCAATGAACACAAGCAAGCAAGTCGAGAATGAAATGAAAGAGCAGGAGAAATAGGAGATGAATACATAGAAGAAGACGTTGAACCGCCGAATGGCATGGGCGATCAATGTTTTCCACATCTCGCGATCTCCATTAGAATATATCAGTGTGTGTGTGCTGACATTTCTCCAGGTTGCGATGAATGAGTGTCAAGAATCTCCACAGACTGTCTTCCTGTATCTCTCTTCCTACAAATCTTTTCAGCTGTCTCAATATTTTCTTCCTCTTTCTTCATCTCTGTAACCTGACAAACTATACAAATCGCCTCTTTTTGATGTCTGTGTTGGGTTGTCTTTTTGTCTTATTTAAAAAAAAAATTTTTTTGTCGCATATCCACACTGTCAACACCAGCATTTTACCGCTGTCATTGATTTCTTGGCAAGAATACGCTCAGTAGTTTGCCATTGCTTTCTGAGCGGCCGGCTCACTTATCCTGTAAGTTACCAACGCGGCGATAACCGCTTCCAGTTCTCGCGCGCTGCATTGCCATACGTGGATAAACGGAATTACGGAGAAAGTCGTTGAAATCCCTAGGTCAGGGAGACCGACTTGTGTCTTATAGACAATGGAAACATTTAGGAAACACGAAGGACGATGTCTGCTACAAGACATAGCAGAATAAGACCAAGACAATAAATAATATGTTAAGTATATTTTCCGGTTTCATTCTGGAGTCACCGCAGTGAAGTGGTTCCGCCTTCGCGCTCAAAAAGTAGTGAGTTCGATTTCCGGCCACGTCGTTCGGTTCACGAGTGCAATTTTCTCCGAGACTCATGGTAGTCGTTGCTAGAACTACGGAGTTAACGTTGTGCCACCCTGTCGGCATGCCGCCCTGCGGAAAGAGACCACAACCATGTGGGATAAAACCCGGGGCAATGAAGTTGTCCCTCTAGCCTTTTACACCCTGTTTTAATACCAGACTTAGGCCGGCTATGTGGCTAAGAGTTTGGTTCGTAATCCCGCATACCGCCTCGATACACAGCTACGGGCATTTTGGGTAGCAGACCACTTTTCCTCGGTTTATATATAATGTTATGAGTGCTGGTAGTTCAGAAAGCAATGGCAAACTACTGAACGTAAACGTGACAAGGAATCGCAAGCAGCCAAATAATGCACGAGTTGACTGCTACGTCCTGTAAAGTATATGATTGATTGATCTAGGAACCGACATTACAGCTTTCGGGGCATTGCCATAGGTGCTCCGTCCCCATCCTCAGCAGCCAGCGAAGAGTTCCAACACTAATAGTACCAGTAGCAATCTGATTATATGTCCGTCTCGCCTTTCCTCTGAGAGTCGATCGTCAGCCAAATCCACACGTCACTCCTAGCTGTCTCATTCTTGCCAGACCATGGTAATCCATTTGTTCCTCCGAGGTGTGCACGTGCTCCCACAAGGCCGCAACCACGTCTGCCTTATCATGCATCAATACTCCACCAAGTTTTGCAGAGCCAGCCAATCTGTCCGCCTGCTAATTTCCCAGCACACCGGCATGCCCCGGAGAAAAGATCCAGGCGATGCTTGCCACCCGTGACCTCCGAAGCTGTAAAGCGTATGGAAGAAACTAACTCGCCCATTGTGTTAATACATCTAACGAATGTGAATTGTCTGTGTCTGAAAATTTTACACCTTCATGGTAATCATGCGCTGTGGTTCGCTATCATGATCCACGACAAATATCAGTCCTCTGTATGCTTGGCAAGCTCAGCCACTGATTGTCTCCCGTCCCACTCTGTGAAACCATCCAGCATTTTCTGTCTGTCAGCCTCTGTTTCTTGCCTCCACGATCTTCCCCGATTGTCACAACCTTCTCCTGAACCTCTGGTACTCGTTGCCGGACTCATACACTGCCATCTCGCCCTACAGGTATTGTTGTTGTTTGTGCTACAGGTATTGTTGTTGTCGTTTGTGCTACAGGCATTGTTGTTGTTTGTGCTACAGGCATTGTTGTTGTTTGTGCTACAGGCCATTGTTGTTGTTTTGTGCTACAGGTATTGTTGTTGTGTTTGTGCTACAGGTATTGTTGTGTTGTTTTTGCTACAGATATTGTTGTTGTTTGTGCTACAGGTATTGTTGTTGTTTGTGCTACAGGTATTGTTGTTGTTTGTGCTACAGGTATGTTGTTGTTGTTTGTGCTACATGTATTGTTGTTGTTTGTGCTACAGGTATTGTTGTTGTTTGTGCTACAGGTATTGTTGTTGTTTGTGCTACTTGTATGTTGTTGTTGTTTGTGCTACATGTATTGTTGTTGTTGTTTGTGCTACATGTATTGTTGTTGATTGTGCTACAGGTATTGTTGTTGTTGTTTGTGCTACATGTATGGTTGTTGATTGTGCTACAGGTATTGTTGTTGTTGTTTGTGCTACATTATTGTTGTTGTTTGTGCTACAGGTATTGTTGTTGTTGTTTGTGCTACATGTATTGTGTTGATTGTGCTACAGGTATTGTTGCTGTTGTTGTGCTACATGTATTGTTGTTGATTGGCTACAGGTATTGTTGTTGTTGTTTGTGCTACATTATTGTTGTTGATTGTGCTACAGGTATTGTTGTTGTTGTTTTGTGCTACATGTATTGTTGTTGGATTGTGCTACAGGTATGTCTTGTTGTTTGTTTGTGCTACATGTATTGTGTTGATTTGTGCTACAGGTATTGTTGTGTTGTGTCGCTACATGTATTGTTGTTGTTTGTGCTACATGTATGTTGTTGTTTGTTTTGGGCTACAGCATTGTTGTTGTTTGTGCTACAGGTATTGTTGTTGTTGTGCTACAGTATTGTTGTTGTTTGTGCTTAATTGTATTGTTGTTGTTTGTGCTACATGTATTTTGTTGTTTGTGCTACATGTATTGTTGTGTTTTGTGCTACATGTATTGTTGTGTTTGTGCTACATGTATGGTTGTTGTTTGTGCTGCAGGTATTGTTGTTTGTTTGTGCTATCAGCCGGTGCTGCGGTGAAATAGTTACGTCCGGAATTGCAATCCTGCATATCGTGTTCAAAATACAGTTCCCGGGCCCGATTTGACAGCAGACAGCTATGGATTGTTTTCATACCAGGAATGAGCAACGTCGATCATAAAACAATGGCAAATTACAGAACGTAAACTTGCCAAGAAATCACAAACAGCCCAAAAATACTGGGGTTTAGTCCGACGCCTGTGAAGGATATGCACCTAACATGTTGTGTGTGCTATCGAACAATCTGGCTTGGCGTCCTTAGCTCAGCCAAAAGCAATACCCTGATACACAGACGTGTTGTATTGTGTTTATATAAAGGTGCCCTTTTATTTGGGTTGGTAGATGTCTCGTGCCGCGCTCCCTGGGCCCGGGAGTTTACGTATTTCTCCGTAATCCATATACTGCGTGAGTAACGTGATATGCGCGAGAAATGGTAGCGGTTCTCGCCGGTTTGGTAACCTACGGAGTATGTGAGCAGGTCGCTCAGAAACCAATGGCAAACTACTGAGCGTAATCTTGCCTTAGTACATCAATAGCAGCTGAATATGCTGGTGTTGACTGCAACGTTCTGTAAGGGATATGCAACAGCAACAAAAAAGATGTCTCGTAAGACATATTTACATAGCAACGCCCAGGGTAGAACTCTAACTTTCGGCTTCTTACAAACATTGGTTGCGCTCGCTCGATTTGAACCCAAAGTCTAGTCTATACACACTACATCTAGTAGCACTCAATGATTTTTGCGTATGGATTAGCTTTCCTTGCTACCAGTGTCCCTCGCCATAGGCGAACCCACTCCGACTTCAGAGGTACTTGTATTTACGGCCCAAAGAAAGGACGAGAAGTCAACATTTTAGTACAAGTGACAGGTGTAGGGATTAAACCCGCTATCTCGGCATCAGCATACTGGATGTTTAAGAACTAGCATTGTTATCTATTCAGCCATGCTGACCTCACATTGAGGGTTTTGATTGCGTCCAATGCAAGATTATCCTAGTGGTGTGATGTATGGAATTCGAGCCCGCACTTGGGGTTTCATGTTACGTTCATCCCTATATAGTTCCCGCATGTTACATAGAACCAATTCGTAACATGTGGCGAATCCTGGACAATTAGTAAATAAGCAAACATATCCCAATAAGGCTTGGATTTGTGTTTTTATAGAAGAATGTTGAAAATTATTGGACAGCCAAAATGTGCACACTGTACTTTCTGAGAGAAACTAAGTCGCAAAGACATTTTATCATAAACATCGTATTTTGGCCACATTATGAGAAGAAAAAACTAGAACTGTGACAAACGAAAAGCTTTGTGGAAAGGGAGATAGAGGAAGACAGAGTGAGAAAATTCTGGACAGTCTTGAGTCATGGCACGGAAGTTAGTCAACATTCGAATTGATCCATGACGTCGGAGATCGCAATTTGTGGAGAGACATGATCGCCCCCGCCTGCCTGCAAGGCATTGGATGGTGGTGATGGTGACTGTATAAAAGGAATCCTTTAAGCATTAATCCATTCGAAAACTAGGTAACCACACAAAAACATTAGAGGGCCATTATAATACCCAGTCTGGGATATTCTTGCTCAAGAAAGATGCACATAATTATATGAATATTCATCATCGTGCTCCATTGTATTGGTCTGTTAGGCACGTGCGTGGACACGTGCAACCAATGGGTGCTTGCCTGTTTCAACTAATGGAAAAAGCATGTCAAAGTGTGCCAGATGAGATTCCTTGAATGGTGAATGCTTTGATTTCTGTTATGTCTTGTGGATTGTTGTACCGTGGTATGAAATACATATATGTGTAAGTAGGCCGAATGGACGCGCGAATGAAGACATGAATAAATGAATTAACCGGTGAATGCGCGTGTAGGGAAAGGAGAAGGAGAAGAAGAAGATGAGGATAATGATGATGACAATGAGGTAGAGAAAGGAGGTTAAGAAATAGAATAAAAGGGAGGAGGCGGGGAAGAAGATGAAAAAGAATAAGAGGAGGAAGGAGAAGAAGGGAAAGGAGGAGGAGGATGAAGAGAGAGAACAGGAGCAGGGGACGTTGAAGAAGAAGAGATGATGATGCTGATGATTATGATAAGGCGAAGAGGAAAGAAAAAAAAACAAGAAGAAGCGGAAAGAAGAAGAGGCAGAAAACGCATGAGGAAAGAGGGAGGGGGGGGGAGCGACAAAGAGAACGAGCATAAAGTGGAGAATGGGACGCAGAGGTGTTTCCAAGGCACCAGGGCTGGGTTATATACTGGCCAAGACCGATTGACGCGTCCTCGTTGAGCGTCCTGGGCAACAGGTCCCTTCGGGGTCCTGGCTAAAGTCAGTAGGATCGTTGATTCCTCCGAAGTCGGAGAGTGTCTGCCTGTACGGCAAGGAACCACCAGTCTGCACACCAATAAGCCAGACATGGGACAACGGATACACACGCAAACCTCAGGTCCTGTATGACATCACACTGATGTTGGACAACAGGATGCTATCATCTGACATACAGGACTTCGCGTTGGAGCTCAAGCCAACTGAACACAAGCAAGCAAGTCGAGAATGAAATGAAAGAGCAGGAGAAATAGGAGATGAATACATAGAAGAAGACGTTGAACCGCCGAATGCATGGGCGATCAATGTTTTCCACATCTCGCGATCTCCATTAGAATATATCAGTGTGTGTGTGCTGACATTTCTCCAGGTTGCGATGAATGAGTGTCAAGAATCTCCACAGACTGTCTTCCTGTATCTCTCTTCCTACAAATCTTTTCAGCTGTCTCAATATTTTCTTCCTCTTTCTTCATCTCTGTAACCTGACAAACTATACAAATCGCCTCTTTTTGATGTCTGTGTTGGGTTGTCTTTTTGTCTTATTTAAAAAAAAATTTTTTGTGTCTCATATCCACACTGTCAACACCAGCATTTTACCGCTGTCATTGATTTCTTGGCAAGAATACGCTCAGTAGTTTGCCATTGCTTTCTGAGCGGCCGGCTCACTTATCCTGTAAGTTACCAACGCGGCGATAACCGCTTCCAGTTCTCGCGCGCTGCATTGCCATACGTGGATAAACGGGATTACGGAGAAAGTCGTTTAATCCCTAGGCCAGGGAGACCGACTTGTGTCTTATAGTCAATGGAAACATTTAGGAAACACGAAGGACGATGTCTGCTACAAGACATAGCAGAATAAGACTAAGACAATAAATAATATGTTAAGATATTTTCCGGTTTCATTCTGGAGTCACCGCAGTGAAGTGGTTCCGCCTTCGCGCTCAAAAAGTAGTGAATTCGATTTCCGGCCACGTCGTTCGGTTCACGAGTGCAATTTTCTCCGAGACTCCCGGTAGTCGTTGCTAGAACTACGGAGTTAACGTTGTGCCACCCTGTCGGCACCCTGTCGAGACCAAACCATGTGGGATAAAACCCGGGGCAATGAAGTTGTCCCTCTAGCCTTTTACACCCTGTTTTAATACCAGACTTAGGCCGGCTCTGTGGCTAAGGGGTTGGTTCGTAATCCCGCATACCGCCTTCGAAACACAGCTACGGGCAGTTTGGGTAGCAGACCACTTTTCCTCGGTTTACAGATAATGTTATGAGTGCTGGCAGTTCAGAAAGCAATGGCAAACTACTGAGCATAAACGTGACAAGGAATCTCAAGCAGCCAAATAATGCATGAGTTGACTGCTACGTCCTGTAAAGTATATGATTGATTGATCTAGGAACCGACATCACAGCTTTCGGGGCATTGCCATGGATGCTCTGTCCCCATCCTCAGCAGCCAGCGAAGAGTTCCAACACCAATAGTACCAGTAGCAATCTGATTATAAGTCCGTCTCGCCTTTTCTCTGAGCGTCGAGCGTCGGCCAGATCCCCTCGTCACTCCTCGCTGTCGCATTCTTGCCAGACTATGGTGATCCATTTGCTCCTCCGAGGTGTGCACGTGCTCCCACAAGGCCGCAACCAAGTTTTGCATAGCCAGCCAGTCTGTCCGCCGGTTCATTCCCCAGCACACCGGCATGCCCCGGAGAAAAGATCCAGGCGATGCTTGCCACCCGTGACCTCCGAAGCTGTAAAGCATATGGAAGAAACTAACTCGCCCATTGTGTTAATACATCTAACGAATGTGAATGTCTGTGTCTGAAAATTTTACACCTTCATGGTAATCATGCGCTGTGGTTCGCTATCATGATCCACGACAAGCATCAGTCGCTGTATGCTTGGCAAGCTCAGCCACTGATTGTCTCCCGTGCCACTCTGTGAAGCCATCCAGCATTTTCTGTCTGTCAGCCTCTGTTTCTTGCCTGCTTGATCTTCCCCGATTGTCACAATCTTCTCCTGAACCTGTGGTACTCGTTGCCGGACTCATACACTGCCATCTCGTCCTACATGTATTGTTGTCGTTTGTGCTGCAGGTATTGTTGTTGTCGTTTGTGCTACAGGCATTGTTGTTGTTTGTGCTACAGGCATTGTTGTTGTTTGTGCTACAGGCATTGTTGTTGTTTGTGCTACAGGTATTGTTGTTGTTGTTTGTGCTACAGGTATTGTTGTTGTTGTTTTTGCTACAGATATTGTTGTTGTTTGTGCTACAGGTATTGTTGTTGTTTGTGCTACAGGTATCGTTGTTGTTGATTTGTGCTACAGGTATTGTTGTTGTTGTTTGTGCTACATGTATTGTTGTTGTTTGTGCTACATGGTATTGTTGTTGTTTGTGCTACAGGTATTGTTGTTGTTGTTTGTGCTACATGTATTGTTGTTGATTGTGCTACAGGTATTGTTGTTGTTGTTTGTGCTACATGTATTGTTGTTGATTGTGCTACAGGTATTGTTGTTGTTGTTTGTGCTACATGTATTGTTGTTGATTGTGCTACAGGTTTGTTGTTGTTGTTTGTGCTACAGGCATTGTTGTTGTTTGTGCTACAGGTATTGTTGTTGTTTGTGCTACAGGTATTGTTGTTGTTTGTGCTACTTGTATTGTTGTTGATTGTGCTACAGGTATTGTTGTTGTTTGTGCTACATGTATTTTTGTTGTTTGTGCTACATGTATTGTTGTTGTTTGTGCTACATGTATTGTTGTTGTTTGTGCTACAGGTATTGTTGTTGTTTGTGCTGCAGGTATTGTTGTTGTTTGTGCTATCAGCCGGTGCTGCGGTGAAATAGTTACGTCCGGAATTCGCAATCCTGCATACCGTGTTCAAAATACAGTTGCCGGCGATTTGACAGCAGACAGCTATGGATTGGTTTTCATACCAGGAATGAGCAACGTCGATCATAAAACAATGGCAAATTACAGAACGTAAACTTGCCAAGAAATCACAAACAGCCAAGAATACTGGGGTTGAGTCCGACGCCCTGTGAAGGATATGCACCTAACATGTTGTGTGTGCTATCGAACAATCTGGCTTGAGCGTCCTTAGCTCAGCCAAATGCAATACCGTGATACACAGACGTGTTGTATTGTGTCATATAAAGGTGCCCTTTTATTTGGGTTTGGTAGATGTCTCGTGCCGCGCTCCCTGGCCTGGGAGTTTACGTATTTCTCCGTAATCCATTATACTCGCGTGAGTAACGTGATATGCGCGAGAAATGGTAGCGGTTCTCGCCGTGTCGGTAACCTACGGAGTATGTGAGCAGGTCGCTCAGAAACCAATGGCAAACTACTGAGCGTAATCTTGCCTAGTACATCAATAGCAGCTGAATATGCTGGTGTTGACTGCAACGTTCTGTAAGGGATATGCAACAGCAACAAAAAAGATGTCTCGTAAAGACATATTTACATAGCAACGCCCAGGGTAGAACTCTAACTTTCGGCTTCTTACAAACATTGGTTGCGCTCGCTCGATTTGAACCCAAGTCTAGTCTATACACACTACATCTAGTAGCACTCAACTGATTTTTGCGTATGGATTAGCTTTCCTTGCTACCAGTGTCCCTCGCCATCAGGCGAACCCACTCCGACTTCAGAGGTACTTGTAATTTACGGCCCAAAGAAAGGACGAGAAGTCAACATTTTAGTACAAGTGACAGGTGTAGGGATTAAACCCGCTATCTCGGCATCAGCATACTGGATGTTTAAGAACTAGCATTGTTATCTATTCAGCCATGCTGACCTCACATTGAGGGTTTTGATTGCGTCCAATGCAAGATTATCCTAGTGGTGTGATGTATGGCATTCGAGCCCGCACTTGGGGTTTCATGTTACGTTCATCCCTATATAGTTCCCGCATGTTACATAGAACCAATTCGTAACATGTGGCGAATCCTGGACAATTAGTAAATAAGCAAACATATCCCAATAAGGCTTGGATTTGTGTTTTTATAGAAGAATGTTGAAAATTATTGGACAGCCAAAATGTGCACACTGTACTTTCTGAGAGAAACTAAGTCGCAAAGACATTTTATCATAAACATCGTATTTTGGCCACATTATGAGAAGAAAAAACTAGAACTTGTGACAAACGAAAAGCTTTGTGGAAAGGGAGATAGAGGAAGACAGAGTGAGAAAATTCTGGACAGTCTTGAGTCATGGCACGGAAGTTAGTCAACATTCGAATTGATCCATGACGTCGGAGATCGCAATTTGTGGAGAGACATGATCGCCCCCGCCTGCCTGCAAGGCATTGGATGATGATGATGACTGCATAGAAGGAATCCTTTAAGCATTAATTCATTCGGAAAACTTGGTAACCACATAAAAACATTAGAGGGCCATTATAATACCCAGTCTGGGATATTCTTGCTCAAGAAAGATGCACATAATTATATGAATATTCATCATCGTGCTCCATTGTATTGGTCTGTTAGGCACGTGCGTGGACACGTGCAACCAATGGGTGCTTGCCTGTTTCAACTAATGGAAAAAGCATGTCAAAGTGTGCCAGATGAGATTCCTTGAATGGTGAATGCTTTGATTTCTGTTATGTCTTGTGGATTGTTGTACCGTGGTATGAAATACATATATGTGTAAGTAGGCCGAATGGACGCGCGAATGAAGACATGAATAAATGAATTAACCGGTGAATGCGCATGAGTGATCTCGATACAACCGATGAGGTTGGTCGTTTGGGTGATTTTAGGCAGCGTGATTTGAGAGTCAGTGAGTTGACATACTAAAGAGTGATTGTTTAAGGGTATATTTAAATGTGTGATTGAGTTAGTGGCTGATTGAGCAAGCGGGTAACTGAGTTTGCGAGTGAGTAGACGAGTTTGTGATTGGTTTTATGAATAAGTAGAGTTGTTATTCTGGCCGCGTGGCTAGAACGCCGCATTCTTCTTCAGGAGACCTGGGTTCGAATACTCGCTAAGGTTTAGGATTTTTTTTATGTCGGGAGGGGGGGGGGAGGGGGGAAGAAAACTCGCACAGTTCGCGGCGACTGCACTAGCCAGGAGGCCTTAATTCCCCAGGCTCAAGACACCCCCCCCCCCTCTAGCCATACACCGTAAGGTACTTATTGCCAGTAAATGGAAGTGACAGTTATTCTCGAAGTGAGTGAGTGAGTGAATAAGCGAGAGAGTGAGGTAAAGAGGGAGGAAGTGAATGAGTGAGTAAGTGAGTTAGCGAGAAAGTGAGATAGTAAATGAATGAATGAATGAATGAATGAATGAATGAACGAACAAACGAACGAACGAGCGAGCGAGCGAGCGAGTGAGTGAGTGAGTGAGTGAGTGAGGGAGTGAGTGAGGGTGGGAGTGAGTGAGTGAGTGAGTGAGTGAGGGAGTGAGTGAGTGAGTGAGTGAGGAAGTGAGTGATTGATTGAGTGAGGGGAGGATGGAGTGAGTGAATGAGTGAATGAGTGAATGAGTGAGTGAGTGAGTGAGTGAGTGAATGAGAAAGGGAGGAAGTGAATGAGTGAGAAAGTGAATTAGCGAGAAAGCTGGAGAGTAAATGGATGTGTGAGTGAGTGAGTGAATGAGTGAGAAAGTGAATTAGCGAGAAAGTGAGAGGGTAAATGAATGAGTGAGTGAGTGAATTACTGAGTTACTCCATAGAGACGGAAGTCTCTACACAAACCTCACTCTGTGGTACTCTATACAGACGGAAGTCTCTACACAAACCTCACTCTGTGGTACTCTAGACAGACGGAAGTCTCTACACAAACCTCACTCTGTGGTAATCTATACAGACGGAAGCCTCTACACACAACCTCACTCTGTGGGTAACTCTATACAGACGGAAGCCTCTACACAAACCTCACTCTGTGGTACTCTATACAGACGGAAGTCTCTACACAAACCTCACTCTGTGGTATTCTATACAGACGGAAGTCTCTACACAAACCTCACTCTGTGGTACTCTATACAGACGGAAGCCTCTACACAAACCTCACTCTGTGGTACTCTATACAGACGGAAGCCTCTACACAAACCTCACTCTGTGGTACTCTATACAGACGGAAGTCTTTACACAAACCTCACTCTGTGGTACTCCATGGAGACGGAAGCCTCTATACAAACCTCACTGCAACAAAAACAAAGCAAGCCCTCTTCAGGACATTTTCTTTGCAGGACGTGGCGATCAAACCCAGATTGAATTTCTAAGTAGGTTTAGGTTCAGTAGTTTGCCATTGCTTTTTAAACGAGAAATCAAGGTTAATGTTCAAACTAACCGGTGTGTAGAATTATCCACTATTTCGCCGCCCGCGCATAGGAAGTTTGAGCGCCAGTGTTTTTAACTTTCAAGACTTTGATGACCCAACAGCCAATGAAACGGACTGTAAAGAGTTAAAACAGCTCTCCGGGGGACTAATGAAATCACCAGAGTATCGGAGACGTTTGTATTCAGATCTGAATAATGTCATTCGCCAAGTTTCTCCTATCTTCGACATGTAATAGCAGATAGTGGCAGAAGTGACACAGAAATCAAAAAGAGAAAACGAATGGCCAACAGTTAACATCACAGTAAACAGGGAGATACTAGAGCAAGTAAACAAATTTGCATATCTTGGACATTTAAAAACAGATGGTGGCAGAAATGACACAGAAATAAAACAAGAGATAAGGAATTGCCAACAATGTTTTCAACAACGTGGCATCATTATTAACATCTAGAGAGATTAACAACGCATTAAAAATTAAACTGTCGAATGTTATGTATATTCAACAATATGGCGCGGAAGCACGGACAATTCTCAATTAATTAAAAAGTCGAACGGAGTATGGAGGGATGGATATACAGAATAATATGTCGTATTTCATGGTAACAAAAACAATCAAATACAAAGGTTCTAGAACACCTGGGAATGAAAAGAGAGTTGATGACAAAAATTAAAAATAAGAGGCAAGTGAAATATCTCGGACACTTTTATAAAATCTACAGTGAAGGGTAAGGTTGAAGGCAAGAGAGTATGAGGTAAACATCTATAAAAGTGGGAAGATAAAATCATGAGATGGATGACTAGCAGTCTGACAGAATTTACATTGGAGGCGAAGACAATCTGTGTTGGAGATCCATTTCAGCCAACCATCATTGTGGAGGCGGCACCTGATTGACCAATTGACTTGATTGATTGATTGACTGATTGATTGACCTAGCCAAGATATCCACGAATTAATCGTTTTGTCTTTACTTCTGGCATTTTCCTCATGACTTTTACCAGTTGTCACTAATATTTTTAGTTTAGCTCTACTCACAAAATAATTTTAATATCTGGACTGTTGTGTCGATTCCTGTTTACGGAAACACTTTGGCCTTTCTCATATTTATTTTCACGAACAGGCGCATTTTTACGGTTTTTCTAAAAGTGCATTATTTTCCTTTTTCACATTCAAAATGGAGAGTGGCAGACTTTTTTGAATGATGTCAACCTGTTTACGCGCATCTAGTAGTTTTATTTTTTCCTTTTTTGTTTTCTTTCACAGAAGAAGCTGAAAAAATTCATTGGACAGCCGAAAAGAGCAATCTGGACATTTTGACGGAAGCTGAGTCGCAAATATTACTTATCACACACATAAGAAAGAAGCGGTCATCATTCTTTTTTTTTCCCGCCACATTATGAGAAGCCAAAACCTCGAACATGTCGTGGCACCCGGAAAGATTTGTGGAAAGAGAATAGAGGAAGAAAGCGTGAGAAGATTCTAGACAGTATTGTGTCATGGTACGGAAAAGAGTCAACACACGAATTGATCCATGCGGAGATTGGAAATTGTGGAGAGGCATGATCGCCCAAACCAGCTTGTACGACACTGGATGATGATGATGATGATGATGATGATGATGATGATGATGATGATGATGATGATGATGATTATGAGTAGTTTTAGCCTGGAGTTCCATTCGTTCTTCAGGAAGAAACCATGTCAAATGTCAAATGTCAAATGGATTGCTGGAAAAAAAATTGCCCTGAAGCATTTTCTTGCTATGCGTTTGTGATGTCATAGCGCCATCACAATGTTGTCGACCTGAGAGCAAGGGGGAATTGATGGTCAATGGATTTGACAAGCGACGAACCGAGAAGTCGAATTCTCGTTTTCCCGGGAAGGTTAACCCGGTCAACAAATGCCCGCAGAAGTCGGATGTGTCGGCCTAACGGCGCAAGAACGCAGCTCTGCTGTAAACAGGCACAACGCAGTCACATCCGGAAAAAAAATTCCGGATGAACGCAGCAGAAGAAGAAGAATTCTCGTTTGAGCGCCCGCCAAATTGAATACAACCAGCGCGACTCAGTACACACATCTAGTTGTTATTCTTTGTTTTTCCCGGCCTGTCCTCTGCTACCTCTTTCCCCCCTTTGTCTAACATTCTGCGATTAGAGTGTCAATCAATACTTTAAAACGTGTTAATCTTGTTTCTACTGGTGGTTTAAATAGACAGGACACCAGCAGGCAATTGCCAGGTTGAATGACAGGCCAGAATCGATGTAATTAACTGAGCCAGGTACGTCATCAACGTTAATCAGTGGTGAAGATATGTTGCCAACTAGAATTTTTAGATTTGACCGCGATGATTGACTGACTATTTCTGCCTCGTTTGATTATGTTTCAGTTTCAGGTAGAAAAAATTCGGGGCTTTCTTAATGAATGAATATTTTTGAATAACGAAGACACAAACAATAGATTGCACGATTTTATTGCCTGGCATATTTCGCTGCATCTCGTCAGGTACATACTGCAGAAATCACACAACTTACGTGAATTAATTAGATAAATCCTTCAAACTGAAATATACACATGTTCGCACAGTAATGTCGATTGTCTACCACGGTAATTTTAAACTGACTAACATGTCTTTCTGCTTGCACAAGGACGGCTTACGAAGGTTGATTAGTATAGCTTCAGCAAACTTTAACAATCGACTACTTTGTGTGTTGAACAACACACGGAAGGCACTGTCTCTTTCAACCACGTGACCACTCTCGAGCACATGTCTCCCGACCGATGAAGCCGGACTGTTCCGGTGTGTCGGCCTGCCTAGGCTACCATCTTCTGTGTGTAGTATCGTGTCCAACCAATTCGGAATATGTTCCGAAACCCTGCAATGTAACTGTCGCTCAGTTCTGCCTATGCAGATGGCCTCGCATCTGCATGTAAATTGGTAAATACAATTTGATTTGGCGTACAAAGCTACAGGTTCTTTTACTGCTGGGACTGGGATCGGTGTGTTTCTGTACCTGATGACTAGAGCTGCAGCACAGAATGTTCGCTCGACTGCTGTGGTGAGCCAGTCCCGCAGACGTTGCATTACGTCATCTCCTCGGAAGGTTAGCTGGATGAATACTTTGAGTTTAGGGACTGTAGTTACTTCTGATTTCAGTTTGGGCTGTTGGCAGTGGCGCTTTATAAATCCTGTGGAGTACCCATTCAGGTTTACGGCATTCTTCAGAGTTATAAATTCCTCTGTCAGTGTGTCCTGGGTGCATATCTTCCTAGCACGGTCAAACAATGAATATTTATTTCGTACTGGAAGTTGGAAGCGGTTGTTATTTCAAAACTAAGGTATTCATCAATATTATCAAGTGCCCTGGCAAAATAGCATGGGTGATCACATCTTGCGATGTCCAACGACATGTTTCAATTCACATGCTGATATTTTGCCATGCGCCAGTCAGGTCTTAATCAGATATGACTGAGCTAGCGTATGACAGTAGATGGTACTATCTGCTTTCTGTTAGCGCTGGATGTTGGGCGGGGCTAACCAAACCGACACTCTATGTCATAACCAGGTCTTTTTCCCGATCACTCGTTTTGAACTCAAGCGTAGTCCATACATATGCTACCACTTTTAGTGCAACTGGACTGATTTTTGCGTGTGGATTAGCTTTCCTATTATTAGTGTCCCTCACCATCAGGCGAACCCACTCCAACTTCAGAGGTACTTGTAATTTACGTCCCCAAGTCAAGGACGAGAATTCAACATTTAGTCCAACTGTCCGGGGTAGGGATTGACCCCTCTATCTCGGCATCAGCGCACTGGATGTTTAAACACGAGCGCTCTTATCCACCATCTACATGATCAGGATATGATTAATGAATCATAAAAAAAACGAGACATAGATTTGGTAAGCTTCACTAGAACACGATAACTAGTAGTGTGATGGATGTTACGGCCAAAGCCTTCGTCAGAACACAAATAACAAACATATAAATGCGTGTGTGTGTGTTTGTGTGTGCGCACTCGGCTCGCGATGATAGTGGAACTCCACCAGAGAGCGCGGACTGTACGATAGGACTGGAACCCAGGAAATTGTTCCAGCCCCAGGACAAAAGCGCATGCCCAGGTAGAATTGGTCTTTCTGTAACCCACCACACCAAGTTTTGAGGCGCCAATGCCTATAGTAAGCTTATTTAGATTCAGACAAGTTCTGCAGTGGAAAAGCCAGAATTTTAGTGTCAGATTTTAGATTTTCCTGGGTTTTTGCTGTACTTTTTTTTTTGCTGTACTTAAGGTTTTGGCTATACTTATGTTGTTTTCGTTTTTTTTCTATACCTATAAGTTTTTGCTGTACTGAAGGTTTGCGCTAAACTTAATTTGTTTTGCTGTATTTAGAATTTCTGTTGTTTGGCTGTGCTTTATTCTAAGTTCCTTGCTGATGTCTTATGGTTGCTGTTCTGTTAGTTATTGGTTTTCAGCATAGCCCTACATTACCTTTGGGAGATATTGTTGATGCTACATGTCTGTATATTATTGGTGCTTTTAGAAGTTTAATAAACAAAATGATACTTGTGTTATTATTTCTTTGTCGTTTAGTTAATAGACTCCACTTATATAATCATTGTTGTTGTTGTTGTTAGAACAACCCTCGGAGTAATTCTTTGTTTGGAATCGGAGAAACGTTGTCTGATTCCCTATCGGTCCATTCCTGGATCTTCTTAACTTATTCCTTTACTATTCTTGTTAACCGAGGATGGTGGTAGATTATCTCTCTCTCTCTCTCTCTCTCTCTCTCTCTCTCTCTCTCTCTCTCTCTCTCTCTCTCTCTCTCTCTCTCTCTCTCTCTCTCTCTCTCTCTCTCTCTCTCTCTCTCTCTCTCTCTCTAGTCATTTTCTTCTTTGGCCTTACGAAGTCAGGGTTGCGCTTTTCTCCTCACATCACCGTTGCAGAAGTAAGTGGTTCTTGTTCCTGTTTTCACCTATGTTTCATATATATATATATACCGGTTACACGTGTTTTCTTGTTGCGTACTGGACACGTGTTTGGTTGAATATCGTGTATATGGTTATAACAATCCGGCTAGACCGGTAATGTGTCTATGACCTTGTCATGCCTCAGCGGTAAGTTTACACCAACACGTTTCGTCATTTCATACAACCCCTAATCTCTGAGACCAGCCTCTATTCGTTTCCCTATCTTTATTAGCTGGCCTAGCAATTCAAATATGTATCTATTTACCCTAAATCTATTCGTGTCCTATCGAATTTGCCAAACACACAGGACACACTGAAATCATTGCCTACTAGTTTCCAGCATTGAGAATTCCGTTGCGAGGCACCGCATCCCATCGTTACTATGGCAACGCAGTTACACGCGAAATTTTCACTTAGTGACATCGCCTTTAATCAAAACTTAGAATTCCGCCCTTGATTTCCGTATATCTCAGCATTCAAGATGAGATAGGGACACTGTCACGATTCAAAAGTTAACTCCCCAGGTGTGCATGGTAATTAAGGCGAAATTATACATTTTCAAAACGTGCATATTTCATGAGGATTATGAATCATTCTAGGGAATAAGCATATTTCATTATTGCTACGTTTATGTCAACTCTGCGTAAATATCATAAGAAATATATTTTCAACTCGGCATGTAACAATTGTCTTCAAAGAAATACGAATCCGTTGGGCATTCTTAAGATTATGAAAACAGAGGATAAATCCATTCATGGGTATAGATCAGCAATTATAGAAATAACCGAATAATATATAAATGAGGCGCACACGCTTACAGATGCGAAGACACGCAATGAAAACATTGAACGCCTTATGCACAACTGGATTCGAACCTTTCTAGTCCAAATTGCTACAGATGAGATGATTGATCTCGCTAATGATGGCATCCCACCAGAGAAGCGTGTCCCAAGTGAGATAGAATGTTGGAGAACGGCATCTGGGGTTTTCAGGACCGACAGAAATCGGAACGATGCCATCAAAAATGTGACGGGCGTAGCATCATGCACCGAATATTTCCAGAGACAAATAAAGTGATCTGGACATCTGAAGGGCTTTAAATCACGTCAAAATGTCTATTAGAGCATATAGACAATACAAGGTGTAGATCTACGGCCAGAGGTAGACCAAGGAAGTGATGGACTAACTCAACCAGGAAATGATGGAAAACTCAATGAGAAATGATGGTAAAACTCAACAAGTAAATGATGGATAAACTCCACCAGGAAGTGATGGACAAATTCAACAAGGAAACGATGGGCAAACTTAACCAGGAAATTATGGGAAAGCTCAACAAGGAAATGATGGGCAAATTTAACCGGGAAATTATGGGAAAACTCAACAAGGAAATGATGGGAAAACGTAACCAGGAAATTATGGGAAAACTCAACAAGGAAATGATGGGCAAACTTAACCAGGAAATTATGGAAAAACTCAACAAGGAAATGATGGGCAAAAGCAACCAGGAAATTATGGAAGACCTCAACAAGGAAATAATGGGTGAATTCAAGAACATCATAAACAAATACGACAACACAAATGGCTTTAGAAGATCGCGACAATGAAGGCTAAAACCAGAAACCATAAATAAATTCGGCCATACAGTTAGAAGAACACAAACATGATAGAAATACAGACTCAATGGAATCATAAACAAATACGGCGACACAGCTGGCCTTGGAAGACGACGGAATAATGGACAGATAGACTCAGCGTAATCCTAAACAAATACTTTCATCAACTCTCTTTTCATTCCCAGTTTTTCTAAAACCGGTGTATTTGATTATTTTTGCTTCCATATAATGCGACATATTCTTCCGCACATCCACATCTTCAGAGCCTCTTATCAACTTTCTAATTACTTGTTCATTGTCCAGGCTTGATCGCCATTTGGTAGTGTTTAATATACGTAACATTTGACATTTCTCATTTTTAATGTTAATCGCTTTAGATGTTAATACTGATTTCATGAAGTTGGAAGCCTTCTTGGCCAATTCCTACTTTTTTTTTTTAAATTTCCGTCTCAGTTGTGCCATCATCTGTTATTACATGTCCAAGATAGGTTAATCTTGTTACTCGTTCTAGTACCCACCCCCCCACCCCCCCCCCCCCCCCTTCTTTACTGTGATGTTCATTTATGACCTTTTCTTCCCATTGCTAATTATAATATTTCTTTTTGGAATGTTAATATCTAAGCTACATTCTGCACTGAGTGTGGATCTAAACAATGGATGATCGTTATCATATAGAAGGTCTCTACAGAACCTCGCTCTCAACATAGCCCGCCAAATGACTCTCGATCCTGTGATAGTTCCCCTGTCTGTTCATGCCCAGGGTATTTTCAATATCCGGTGTCCATCTTCGTGCAGGTCGACCCATATCTCTTCTTGCAGGAACCATGTCCCCCATTAGTGTTATTTCCATATCACTGCGATTTAATATGGCTACAGTAATTCAGTTTCTGACGCTGTTTATGAACCAGTTGTCTTTGATGTTCAAATCTGTTGGAATGTCAGAGTAAGACCAATTCGTTGTGTACCAGTCTACCCCAGGCCTGGAGGAATGTCAGAGTACGACCAACTGGTTGTGTACCAGTCTACCCAAGGCCTGGAGGAATGTCAGAGTACGATCACCTTTCTGTGTACAAGTCTACCCTAGGGTTAGAGGAATGTTGGAGTGTCAGAGTAAGAGCAACTGGTTGTGTACCAGGCTACCCTAGGCCTGAAGGAATGTAAGAATGTCAGAGTACGATCAACTGGTTGTGTACCTGTCTACCCTAGACCTGTAGGAATGTTCAGAACTGTTGGATTGTTAGAGTACGATCAACTGGTTGTGTACCAGTCTAACCTAGGCCTGGAGTAATGTCAGAGTACGATCAACTGGTTGTGTACCAGTCTACTCTAAGCCTGGAGGGATGTTCAGAATTGTTAGAATTTCAGAGTACGATCAACTGGTTGTGTACCTGTCTACCCTAGGCCTGGAGTAATGTTGGAATGTCAGAATACGATCAACTGGTTGTGTACCTGTCTACCCTAGACCTGTAGGAATGTTCAGAACTGTTGGATTGTTAGAGTACGATCAACTGGTTGTGTACCAGTCTAACCTAGGCCTGGAGTAATGTCACGGTACGATCAACTGGTTGTGTACCAGTCTACCCTAGACCTGGAGGAATGTTGGAATGTCAGAGTACGATCAAGAGGTTGTGTACCTGTCTACCCCATGCCTGGAGGAATGTTGGGATGTCAGAGTACGATCAACTGGTTATGTACCAGTCTACCCTGTGCATAATGCCGCCGCCAGAATGCCAGCACAAAAGTCCTCCACGAAACATACATTTCATCGTCGATGGAATCGGTAGTCACAGAAAGACTTCATTGACCTGGGGTTTATCTCATATGGCTCGGTCTCTTTCCGCAAGGCGACCCGCCGAAATCGCTGCACAGAGCACGAACTCCGTAGCTCCAGCGACGACTCCCAGAAGTCTCCTGAAAAAATGCAATCGTGA
This sequence comes from Cepaea nemoralis, assembly GCA_014155875.1. Taxonomy (NCBI): domain Eukaryota; kingdom Metazoa; phylum Mollusca; class Gastropoda; order Stylommatophora; family Helicidae; genus Cepaea; species Cepaea nemoralis. The sequence continues at coordinate 207,814 of JACEFZ010001925.1, read as the reverse complement.
ACCGAAAATGCAAACCAGTTAATTCAGCAACAGCCGACCGCCATAGTTCCGAACATGCAGTTCACACTACAAACAACAGCGGAAAAGTGCAAAAGCATTCCATACGAAATTCACAGCTCACAGTGTTGCGTCACGTATTCACTCATTAGCAGGGCGACGGAAACATGCTCTATCAGTCCAACATGAGGAAAATTCGAGTTCAAACCTAAGCCACAAGCATAAACACTCCATAGGCCTTAACGTTTCAATTGCCTATCCGCCATATTGGAGACCAGAAGCATATATATATTAGTAGAACGCCTGTCAGGCGAGACATCACAATAAAAGAATATGGGTTAGTAGAAGGTCTGTCAGGCGAGACAGCACAATAAAAGAATATATGTTAGTAGAAGGTTTGAGCGGCGAGACACCACAATAAAAGAATATATGTTAGTAGAAGGTTTGAGCGGCGAGACACCACAATAAAAGAATATATGTTAGTAGAAGGTTTGAGCGGCGAGACACCACACTAGAAGAATATATGTTAGTGGAAGGTTTGAGCGGCGAGACACCACAATAAAAGAATATATGTTAGTAGAAGGTCTGACCGGCGAGACACCACAATAAAAGAATATATGTTAGTAGAAGGTTTGACCGACGAGACACCACAATAAAAGAATATATGTTAGTAGAAGGTCTGACAGGCGAGACACCACAATAAAAGAATATATGTTAGTAGAAGGTCTGACCGGCGAGACACCACAATAAAGAATATATGTTAGTAGAAGGTCTGACCGGCGAGACACCACAATAAAAGAATATATGTTAGTAGAAGGTCTGACAGGCGAGACACCACAATAAAAGAATATATGTTAGTAGAAGGTTCTGACCGGCGAGACACCACAATAAAAGAATATATGTTAGTAGAAGGTCTGACCGGCTGAGACACCACAATAAAAGAATATATGTTAGTAGAAGGTCTGACCGGGTGAGACACCACAATAAAAGAATATATGTTAGTAGAAGGTCTGACCGGCGAGACACCACAATAAAAGAATATATGTTAGTAGAAGGTCTGACCGGCGAGACACCACAATAAAGAATATATGTTAGTAGACGGTCTTGACCGGCGAGACACCACAATAAAAGAATATATGTTAGTAGAAGGTCTGACCGACGAGACACCACAATAAAAGAATATATGTTAGTAGAAGGTCTGACCGACGAGACACCACAATAAAAGAATATATGTTAGTAGAAGGTCTGACCGACGAGACACCACAATAAAAGAATATATGTTAGTAGAAGGTCTGACCGACGAGACACCACAATAAAAGAATATATGTTAGTAGAAGGTCTGACCGGTGAGACACCACAATAAAGAATATATGTTAGTAGAAGGTCTGACCGACGAGACACCACAATAAAAGAATATATGTTAGTAGAAGGTCTGACCGTCGAGACACCACAATAAAAGAATATATGTTAGTAGAAGGTCTGACCGACGAGAAAACACAATAAAAGAATATATGTTAGTAGAAGGTTTGACCGCGAGACACTACAATAAAAGAATATATGTTAGTAGAAGGTCTGACCGACGAGACACCACAATAAAAGAATATATGTTAGTAGAAGGTCTGACCGGCGAGACACCACAATAAAAGAATATATGTTAGTAGAAGGTCTGACCGGCGAGACACCACAATAAAAGAATATATGTTAGTAGAAGGTCTGACCGGCGAGACACCACAATAAAAGAATATATGTTAGTAGAAGGTCTGACCGGCGAGACACCACAATAAAAGAATATATGTTAGTAGAAGGTCTGACCGGCGAGACACCACAATAAAAGAATATATGTTAGTAGAAGGTCTGACCGGCGAGACACCACAATAAAAGAATATATGTTAGTAGAAGGTCTGACCGGCGAGACACCACAATAAAAGAATATATGTTAGTAGAAGGTCTGACCGACGAGACACCACAATAAAAGAATATATGTTAGTAGAAGGTCTGACCGACGAGACACCACAATAAAAGAATATATGTTAGTAGAAGGTCTGACCGGCGAGACACCACAATAAAAGAATATATGTTAGTAGAAGGTCTGACCGACGAGACACCACAATAAAAGAATATATGGTAGTAGGTCTGACCGACGAGACACCACACTAGAAGAATATATGTTAGTAGAAGGTCTGACCGGTGAGACACCACAATAAAAGGATATATGTTAGTAGAAGGTCTGACCGGTGAGACACCACAATAAAAGAATATATGTTTGTAGAAGTGCCTCATAGCAGAAGGCATGACCGACGAGACACCACAATAAAAGAATATATGTTAGTAGAAGGTTTGACCGCGAGACACCACAATAAAAGAATATATGTTAGTAGAAGGTCTGACCGGCGAGACACCACAATAAAAGAATATATGTTAGTAGAAGGTTTGACCGGCGAGACACCACAATAAAAGGATATATGTTAGTAGAAGGTCTGACCGGCGAGACACCACAATAAAAGAATTTATGTTAGTAGAAGGTCTGACCGGCGTGACACCACAATAAAAGTATATATGTTAGTAGAAGGTCTGGCCGTCGAGACACCACAATAAAAGAATATATGTTAGTAGAAGGTCTGACCGACGAGACACCACAATAAAAGAATATATGTTAGTAGAAGGTCTGACCGGCGAGACACGCCATTAAAACAACACCCGTGAGTGGAAGATCTAACTGCTCAAATACCCTGTAAACATGTCTATCTAGTTGTGTGCCAAAGTACAAATCCTTATTTAACAATGCGAAGGAATTATCTGGAAGTAGCGATTTCGAATTCTGTGTGATTCAAGATTTTAATGTTCCTATTATGGAACATTTTCTCTTATACCTTCTGCTTTTCACTTGTTTTCTTCATGTGAAAGTCATTACCGATTAATATATTTCACTAATTAGTTTACGTGTTACTTTTGTATTGATGGGAATCGTCGACAATGAGCAGACAAGCTGAAAAACCTCCAATGGCAGTGGATTTGTGGTTTCTGAAGACCATGCAAAGAATACCATGGACAGAAAGAACAACCAATTAGCAAGTTCTACAAGAGGCAAATGAAAAATGTAAACTGATTAGAGAAATTAGATGTAGACAGTCAAATAGTTTTGGGCACGCAATGAGAAGAATTAAACCGGAGAACTTAGTGACAACTGGCAAGATTGATAGAAACAAAACCAAGCGGACGACAGAGAAGTAAATATCTGGATGGCTTGGCCACGTGGTATGGTGGAGACAAGAACACTGAGCTGATCCACGACTCTGGTGATCGAGTGAGATGGTGAAACATGACCGCCCACGCGTACCGGCATGCACATGATGAATGAATTAATTATTTTATGTGTAAATTAACACCAGTTAATATATTTCACTTATTATTTTTTGTGAAAATTAACACCAGTTAATATATTTCACTTATTATTTTATGTGAAAATTAACACCAGTTAATATATTTCACTGATATTATATGAAAATCACAACCATTTAATAAGTTAATTAAAAGACCTTATTCTTCTCATAAGGCGCATTTGGCATACGGAGCTAGACACATATTATTACAGACCCATCGACACACAGTGGGTTATATGGTCAGCAACCAGCCGGCCACCTTTATTTCCCAAGACATTGTAGTTTTAATGACTGTGCAGTGTTTGAAAATATTGCCGATACAAGTTTTGTATTGACCCGCTGTAAAGTTCATGCCACATAATAGGTAAATACAAAACTTGGACCGGCAATATTTTCAAACACTGCACAGTCATTAAACATACACCCCGTGCGATTTTAATCTGGATCGACGTGGGAGCCCACGTCAATATTAACCATCCGCTCGACGCAGATTCGAACCAGATACCACCTGATCTGCAAGCGAGAACTTTGCCACTACACTAACGCGACCAATAATAATATTTCACTTATTACTTAATCTGAAAACCAATATAATTTTATTTATTTATTTTTTTTTTTTTTGTTGTTATTTTTGCTATGAAAATTATTACTAGTTAACATATTTAATTTATTTGTTGTTGTTGTTTTTGTTTTTTTTTTGGTGAGAATCAATACCAAATAATATATTTCACTGACTACTATTGTTGGTGTTTCCTAGGTTTCTGAGGGATGTAATTTCTTGTTTTACAACGTAGAGTTTTATTCATATATGTGTTCGTATATTTATAAACATATTAACTTACATATTAATTCATATATTTATTCGCATATTTATTCACATACTTATTCGCATATTTATTAACATACATATTAACATATTTATTCGCATATTAACCTACATATTAATTCAAATATTTATTCAGATAGTTATTCACATTTTCATTCATATACTTCTTTACATATTTATTCACCCATTTATTCACACACTTATTCCCATATTTATTCACATATGTATAAACACATTCACATTTCATATTCATTACTGATTGATATATTAATTGACATATTTATTCACATACCTATTCACATATTCATTCACATAATTATTCACATTTTCGTACACATATATATTCACATATTCATACACGTATGTTTTCATGTCACATAGTTATTCACAAATTTGCACAGAGAAGATCAACATCTGTTTCTGCACTAAATCAATCAATCAATCATGTGCCATGCCGGAAAGCGTGGGCGGTCATGACTCGCCATTTCACTCGATCACCAGTGTCGTGGATCAGCTCAGTGTTCCTGTCTCGTCCATGCCATGTGGCCAAGCCATCCAGGTATTTTCCTCTCGGTCTTCCTCTTGGTCTGTTCCCCTCGATCTTGCCAGTTGTCACTAAGTTCTCCAACCCATTTCTTCTCATAACATGTCCAAAAAATTTTGACTGTCTACGTCTAATTTCTCTAATCAGTTTACGATGTTCATTTGTCTCCTGTAGTACTTGGTCATTGGTTTTTCTGTCTGTCCATGGTATTCTTTGCATTTTCCTCAGAAACCACATTTCTGCAGCCATCAGATGCTTTTCAGCTTGACTGCTCATTGTCCAAGTTTCACATCCATACAAAAGAACAGGCTCTATGTATCCCCTCAACACTCTTTTTCTCGTTTCAATTGACATCTTTTTATTGGTCAGAATGTTTTTCATCTTGCTAAAGGCTACTTTCGCCATGGCGATTCTTGTTCTAATCTCTTCAAGGCATCTCCCATCAGATGTTATAACTGTTCCAAGATAATTGTACCGATTCACTTGTTGAAGAATATTTCCATTTACTTGTATATTACATTGTGGCACTTCTTCCTTCCTAGTGACGACCATAACCTGAGTCTTTTTACAATTTAATTCTAACCCCAGTTGCTCACTGTGTACAACAACGACTACTAATTGTTGCAGATCCAGCGCATTGTCTGCAATTAATACTGTATCATCTGCATGTCTAATGTTATTGATGTTTCGTCCTCCAATGCTGATTCCATTTATATCCTCTACATTTCTGAAAATATTTTCACTGTACAGGGAAAAAAGATCTGGAGACATCACACATCTCTGCCTAACACCTCTCTTAATTGGCTGATACTGTCCCACTTCATTATCAATTCTTATTGCAGCTTGTTGTTTCCAATATATGTTTTTTTATAAGTCTAATGTTGTCTTTCCCATTGTAGATCTGCAAGCATATCCACCATGCTGATATGTCTAACGCTATCAAAGGCCTTTGTATAGTCAATAAAGCAAAGATGTATATCCTTGTTTACTTCTATAGCACGTTCAATAACTGTTCGCAGCATATACACAGCATTTACTGTACCCTTTCCTTCTACAAACCCGCATTGTTCTTCCCCTATTTCAGGTTGTATCTTCTTCCTCATTCTTTGCATGATAATTCTTAGCAAAATCTTTGTGATGTGACTCATTATACTAATTGTTCTATGTTGATCACATTCCAAGGTTCCTGATTTCTTTGGGATTGCAATAAATACAGAATTACATAATTAAGAAGGTATATCTCGAGTATCATATAATGTGTTCAGCAGTCTGGTGACTTATCTAGTCCAAATTCTTCTAAAGCTTTAATCATTTCTGTTGTGATGTTATCTGCACCGGGGGCCTTGCCAGCTTTCATATGCGTAAGAACATTTCGAACCTCCATCTCCAAAATTGGCGGTCCTTCATTATTAAATCTAATATCATAATGTTCGTCTCTGTTATCATCATAAAGGTGTTTCACATAATCTGTCCATACCTGTAGAATCTGGTCTTTTTCTATTATGATTTTGCCATCTTCAGTTTTTAGACACCCTGTTGACGTACTTGTTCTTTTATTAGTAAGTTCCTGAATTCTTTTGTGCACTAATTTGGTATTTTGACTGTTGTGTTGGCATTCAATTTCTAAGCACTTTTCCTCAAGCCATGCTTCTTTTGCCTCCTTACATAATGTTCTGACTTGTCTGTGAATTTCTTCATATTTGACAGAATTATTTTTGTTGAGTCTTCTTGTTTCCATGAGGTGTAAAATTTCTTCAGTCATCCATTTCTTACGACCCACCTTCTTTAATTTTGGAATAGTTGTTTCTGCAGCCACATTGATTGAATTCTTCAACCTTTCCCATTGATCATCCACATCCTGGAATAGGATCTCTAGATCAGACAAAATTTCAAATCTGTTCTGTGCTTCTATGTTGAATTTGTTTTGTATTTCCTTGTACCTTTCTTCTTGATATTGGTTAAAAGCACTCCTTGACAACCCCCAGAACACTGTCAGTATAACCTTCCTGCTGATGGCGTAACTTTGAATTTTTGGACACAAAGCGATGACGGATGTTTCCATTGCATTGAAGCACGCTTTGATTAGGGCTGGTAGTTGGCATAAACAAGAAGCATTTCCTTATGAATGTCCTGTGCAGGCAGTCCGTTTACCCTTTAAAAAAAATACACAACAGCACGTTGCTCTTTGGTTGTACACTCCATAAGTACAATCTCCATTTTGTTTATACGTTGCTCATGCGCATGAGACACCTTGTGCCACCTGACGAACGGGAATATAAACTTCGATGTTGCTGAGAGGTGTCTACAAGGCACCAGAGCCAGATTCTATACTGGCCAAGACCAACAAACACACCTTAGTCGTGCGTCCTGGGCAACAGGTCCCTTCGGGGTCCTGGCTAACGTAGTAGGATCGCCGATTCCTCCGAAGTCGGAGAGTGTCTGCCTGCACGGCGAGGGACCACCAGTCTGCACACCAATAAGCCAGACATGGGACACCGGATACTCACGCAAACCTCAGGTCCTGTATGACATCACACTGATGTTGGACAATAGGATGTCTTCATCCGACATACATGACTTCACGCTGGAGTTCACAGTCCAGCGAACGCAAGGCAAGCAAGCTGTCACCTAATGACACCTGTAGAAAATACCAACTACATTTACTTGCCACCCCACAGAACTTTGTGGCTTACTTAGTTGACTTGCCCTCGTATTATATATCAAATTAAAGCCGGTTGATTAGAGAAAACTACTGTATTGATGTTTTAATTGAGACAACATTTCGCAATGACAACTTTTCGGCGATTTATAAGCCCATGCTAGACACGGGAAATCGCTTAAGAAGATTTATCATCCGTTGGCACTCGAGCAGCCTGGAATGTGTTCATGTGTTCTCCTTTCTGCCCTGCTCCCTGAGTGTATCCTCCCATGCAACCACGCCTTAGTTCTGTGTGTCTCTGTGTATCTCAGTGTATCTCTGTGTACCTGTATGTATCTCTGTGTATCTTTGTGTACCTATGTGTATCTGTGTATCTCTGCATATCTCTGTTTATCTCTTTGTATCTCTATGTACCCTTGTGTATCTCTATGTACCCTTGTGTATCTATGTTACTGTGTGTATCTCTGCGTATCTCTGTGAATCGTTGAGTATCTGTGTGTATCTCTGTGTATCCTTGTGGCTCTGTGTATCTCTATGTATCCATGTGTCTCTGTGTTTATCTGTGTATCTCTGCGTATCCTTGTGTATATTTGTGTATCTCTGTGTATCATTGTGTATCACTGTGTATCTATATGCGTCTCTGTGTATCTCTATGTACATGTGTGTATCTCTGTGTAACTTTGAGTATCTCTGTGTGTCGCTGTATATCTCTGTTTGTCTCTATGTAACTCTAAGTACCTGTGTGTATCTCTGTGTATATTCCTGTATCTCTGAGTATATCTGTGTATCTCTGTGTATCTCTATTTTTGTGCATCCTTGTGCATCTCTATGTATCCCTGTGTCTCTGTGTTTATCTGTGTGTCATTGTGTATCCTTGTGTATATCTGTGTATCTATGTGTCTCTGTGTATCTCTGTGTGTCTATGTGTGTCTCTGTGTACCCATGTGTATCTCAGTGTATATCAGTATATCTATGTGCATCTCAGTGTATCTATGTGTACCTATGTATGTCTCTATGTATTAACGTGTATCTCAGTATATCTATGCGTATTGCAATGTATCTCAGTATATCTCAGTGTGTCTATGTTTATCTTTGTGTATCTCTGTGTATCAATGTGTGTCTGTATCTCAGTGTATCACGTAGTATTTCTGCATATCTTTGTGTATCTATGTGTGTCTGTATCCTTATGTATCTATGTGTATCTCTGTGTATATCATTGTATTTCAGTGTGTCTCTGTGTATCTCTGAGTATCCTTATTCAGAATACATTTTGCAGGTTAGTTAGCTAGTTTCTTGCCTTTTACAGTACACTGTAGTCAACCCCAGCATTTATGGTTGTGTCCGAATTACTAGGCAATGTTAGCTCATTAGCTTGCTATTGCTTTCTGAACTACCAACGCCTCATACAATCGAAATCAGTGCAAATCTGTCTGCTTCCAAATCTCCAGCAGCTGATTTCGAACCCTCGGCTGGGTTGGGCGGGGAATTACGAAAATGCGCGTATCACTATCCACTAAGCCACAGAACCGGTTATGTTGCGGGCAGATTATCCAATTCAAAGTGTATCGTATGGCGACGTCTTATTTGCTCAGCTCTTTTTCATTTCCAACTGCCAGATGAGTTATAACGTGCACAGGAAAACTTCTAGTTTTTCATACTTATCCGAGTAGGTTAGATGACTGATTCACTGACTCACGATTAAGGGGATATGCACTATCATTGTATTGCTTGTTATAATCCTTATCGTCCACAAAGTGACTCGTCCCTAGTCTGCTCGCTTCATAGGCGCACGTTGTACCTCTAAGCCACTCTGGCCTTTAAATATACAGGAAGTGCCTTAATAGCATGTGTTCTGAGTTGCCTGGATCTTACTTGATAGGGTTTGTTCTGAGCTGCCAGGATGTTACTTAACAACGTTTGTTCTGAGCTGCCAGGATGTTACTTAACAACGTTTGTTCTGAGCTGCCAGAATGTTACCCGACAGCGTTAGTTCTGAGTTGCCAAGAAATTCCTTGACAGCGTTTGTTCTGAGTTGTCAGGAGGTTTCTTAACAGTGTTTGTTCTGAGTTGCCAGGAGGTTCCTTGACAGCGTTTGTTCTGAGTTGCCAGGAGGTTTCTTGACAGTGTTTGTTCTGATTTGCCAGGATGTTACTTGACAGCGTTTAATTTTTTTATTTGTCATGATATTACTTGACAACATTTGTTCTGAGTTGACAAAATGTTTATTAACATTTGTTCTGAGATAACAAGAAGTTCATAGACCGCATTTGCTCTTAGAATCCAGGTAATAGTTTGACAGTCTGTGGTTTGAGATGCCAGAGAGTTTCTTGACTGCATTCTGCATTGCCAGGAAATGCGTTGACAATATTTATTTGAAGATGCCATGTGATGTTTCGTGACACAATTTGTTCTGTGATGCCGGTAAGTTCCTTTAATGTATTTTTTCTTTTTTTCTGGTATGCCAGGAAATTTCTTGACTATTTATTCAGATACGCCATGAAATTCCTTGACTCTTTCTTCAGAGATGCCAGGAAGTTATTTGACTCTTTCTTATGATATGACAGGAAGTTCCTTGACTATTTATTCAGGAATGCCAGGAAGTTCCTTGACTGTTTCTTCAGAAATGCCAGGAAATTCTTTGACTGTTTCTTTAAAGATGCCAGGAAGTTCTATGACTTCTTTAGAGATGTCAGGTTGACTGTTTCTTCAGAGATTCCAGGTTGATTGTTTCTTCAGAGATGCCAGGAAGTTCCTTGACTGTTTCTTCTGATATGCCATGAAGTTCCTTGTTAGCGTTTCTTCTGAGATGTCAGGGAGTTCCTTGACTGTTTCTTCAGAGATTCCAGATTGATTATTTCTTCGGAGGTGCAAGGAAGTTCTTTGAGTGTTTCTTCAGAGATGCCAGGAAGTTCCATGACTGTTTCTTCAGAGATGTCAGATTGACCGTTTCTTCGGAGATGCCAGTTTGACTGTTTCTTCAGAGATGCCAGGAAGATCCTTGTCAGCGTTTCTTCTGAGATGCGAGAAAATTCCTTGTTAGCGTTTCTTCGGAGATGTCAGGGAGTTCCTTTACTGGTTCTTCAGAAACGCCAGGTTACATGTTTCTTCAGAGATGCCAGGTTGACTGTTTCTTTGGTTATTACAGGAAGTTACTTGACTGTTTCTTCTGATATGCCAGGAAGTTCATTGCCAGCGTTTATTCTGAGATGCCAGGGATTTCCTTGACTGTTTTTTCAGAGATTCAAGGTTGATTGTTTATTCAGAGATGCAAGGAAGTTCTTTGACTCTTTCTTAGATATGCCAGGTTGACTTTCTTCAAAGATGCCAAGAAGTTCCTTGAGGGCGTTTCTTCTAAGATGCCAGGACGTTCTGAAGGCAGAATATTGGACATTCCTCTTGGCATTCACCGCGTGCCTTAATAGTCAAGGCACATTAAGGCTAGCACAGTGAACACAAATAGGTGTCCAGACTCGAGAAGATGTCATCAGGATCAGATGTACCCGGTACCGCAAATGGTGGCGGTTTGATTCCAACTGGAGTTCTTGCAATGATTGTGGTGATTACAATGATGGCAATGATAGTGGTGACTTTCCTGACAATTGTGATGATTGTAATTATAATGATTGTGATTATGATGGCAATGATGATAATGATTGCAATAACATTGACTGTTATGATAATGGTGGTTGTAATGAAGATGATGATCGCAGTTATGACGATTGCAGTGATGATGATAATGATGAAGACTATTACAATGATTGTAATGATGATGACGATTGCAATGACGATGATGATTGTAATGATGATGATTGTAATGATGATGATTGTAATGGTGATGATTGTGATGATGATGACGATGACAATGATGACGATTGTAATGATGACGAAGATTGTAATGATGATGATGATTACAATGATACTGATGATGTTGATGATGATGATGTCTGTCTGTCTGTCAGTCAGTCTGTCTGTCTATCTTTTACCGCCTTTAACAGTAACTTTATCAAGAAGGTTCGAGCGTCAACAGGGAAGAAGAAGAACACAATAGCATCATTAGCAGCAGCAGAAGAAGATAAGAAAAATGAACAAGAAGAAAAACAAGAAAAAGAAAACCAAAGAATCTTCCATCAAGAATTCCTCAAATTGTCTCAACAATAAGTGACCTCCTGTTGTTTAAGAAAATTCATAACCATCTTAATAATCATAATTACAAATCCAGATAAGAATTACGACATCGTCCTGTCTTCCCTTGAATATACCACAACACACATTCATTCAAGCGCATTTAATGTTCATTGATTGCTCGCATCCGATGACGCCATACTACTGACGTCAGAAACGTTTTCTTCTAGAAAAATCTACTCAAATCATATTCTATAGCTTCCACAAGACGAATCTAAACCATCTTTTTCCTAACAAAACCTACCCAAGCAAGAAAACCTTCCTGTCGTATTTCCCGTCGTCTGCTTCTTCTCTTTCTTCCTCCCTACGCGGATGAGTCAACGCGGATTCTAAGACAAAGCAAAGACGAATTGATGCGCCTTCATTGATCCAACCTACTCCATTAGAGGTTTAAGACTTGGTGCACCCGATGACCAGCCCCGCTCCTCCTCCCTATCGCCTCCTTCCTCCACACTGACCTACTGCTCCTTCCTCCTCCTCCTTGCGATCGCCATAAACCTCCCCCATAGTTCCCTTGTGGTTGTGCAGCACGAAATGGCTGATGCCAGAAATCGATATTTGTTTCGTTTTTCCGGAGTCGCTGGATTTCTTTTGTGTGTTTCTGATTGCAACTTTTGCTGTTTGCAGAGAAGGCAATTACTGTACATAGTTTGGCTGGACTACAAGCTGTGTCTGTCTGTCTGTCCGCCCGTTCGTTAGCCTGTCTGTCTATCTGATATTCTGTCTATTTGTCTGTCCGCACGTCCGCTAGCCTGTCAGTCTATCTGATAATCTGTATGTCTGTCCGCCCGTCCGTTAGTCTGTTTGTCTATCTGACATTCTGCCTGTCTGTCTGTATTTACTTTCCTACCCACTTATTGCCGGCTTTGTGGCTAAGGCATTACGAATGCAATTCGTAATCCCACATACCGCGTTTGAAACACAGCTGAGGACGATTTGGAAGCAGGCCGCCTTGCGTAGGTTTTCATACAATGGTATGAGTGCCGGCCATTTAGAAAGCAACGGCAAACTACTGAACCTGCCCAGGGATGACAAACAGCCTAAAAATGCCGTAGTTGACAGCTACGTCCTGTAAAGGGTATGTAACTAACCCACCTATCTACCCATCTACCTACCTATCTATCAGCCAGTCAGTCAATCAGGCTGTCTGTTTGAGAGCCCTTTCTTTCTCTTAGTCAGTCGCTCAGTGTGTCTGTCTGTTTATCCACCTACACGAATAGGAAAAATACGGTGTAACCGTCACTAAACCATGCATGATTACATCGCAGCAAACTATATGTAGGGAAACAAAACAACAACAACAAACATGTAGGGAAAACGTATAAAGGAAGAAACACACACTGAAACCATCACAGAAAGAAAGAAAGAAAGAAAGAAAGAAAGAAAGAAAGAAAGACAGAAGACAGACAGACAGGACAGACAGACAGACAGACAGACAGACAGACAGACAGACAGACAGAAGAAAGAAAGAAAGAAAGAAAGAAAGAAAGAAAGAAAGAAAGAAAGAAAGAAAGAAAGATCCCGCTCAACCCAAACAGAGCCCCACAAAGTCAAATTTGTAAAAAATTCATTTTCTAAACATGCAGACAATTGTGTACAACCAGACAGTACCTCAAAAGTACTTTTCCTAACTAAATGTCTGGCTCTGAAGTACTAAATTACAAATTACAATGCAGACTAAGCCTGTCTGGTCAGAACTAATCAAAGTAGAGGGAATCATTATCATCATCACCATCATCATACGTATTTCTGTTGGCGTAGGCGATCAATATTCGCCATCACTAGATTGTCGGTTGATCAGGTGCCCTCTCTACTATGCAAGTTGGCTGCAATGGATCACCAGCACTGCCCGTCTCTCACCTTGATTGCACATTCTGCCAGACTCGTCCATCTGTTGATGTTATCTTACCCACTTGTAACGTTGTCTACCTCTTGCTCGCTTGTCCTTTAACGTTACCCTCCAGTATGGTTTTTAAAGAGTGCTGTGTCTTTTAACTTGGCCGAAATATGTCGCCTGCCTCTTTTCTATTTCTTTCATTATTTCTCTTTTTATTCCCAGTTTCTCTAGAACCTCTGCATTTGATTTGTGTTTGGTTCCATGAAAATCTATATTCTTCTGTATATCCACATCTCCGGGACTCTGTTCGACTTTCTAATTGCTTGTTCAATGTCCAGACCTCCGTGTACCATATAGTAGTGTTGAATATATTTAACATTTGACAATTCTCATGTGTAATGCGTTGCTAATCTATCTAGATGTTAATATTGTTTTCGTGTTGCTGAAAACGTTTTTGGCCATTCCTTTTCTCTATCCGATTACTGTTTCAATTCTGCTACCATCTGTTATTTTAAATTAAATTAAATGTTTGCATACCTTTACAGGACATTGCTGTCAACATCAGCACCTTTCAGCTGATTGTTGATTTCTTGGCAAGATTACGTTCAGTAATTTGCCATTGCTTTCTGAGCGGCCGGCTCACATACCTCGTAAGTTACCGTTGTCACGTTACTTACGAGCGTATACGAGATTACGGAGAAAAGTCGCTAACCTCTAGTCCAGGAAGCCGGCATCATCTGTTATTACATGTCCAATATAGGATAAACGTGTTACTTGTTCTAGTATCTCCCCGTTTGCTGTGATGTTTATTGAAGGCCTCTCCTTTCCACTGCTAATCATTTTCTGTACCAAAGTAACAGTTAGTTGCATATCCTTTACAGACGTAGCAGTCAACCCCAGCACTTTCTGGCTGTTCGTGATTCCTGGGCAAGTTTACGTTCAGTAGTTTATCATTGCTTTCTGAACGACCTTCACCCATACCATTTCATAAAGAAACATCACAGCTGTGTTTCAAAAGCGGTTTCCGGGAGTACGAACTGCTTCTGTAACCCCTTTTCCACGTGTTTACTAAGATGTTTATTGAAGGCTTCTCCTTTCCCCTGATAATAATTTTCTGTAATATTTAAATTCAAATGTCGCCGATCTTCTTCTTTAAAATACGCGAGGACCGCCAAGCACGCCTCAAGGCAACATTGGAAATATGGTTCTAGAGACACATTTGTACAGACTACTCGGAGCTAGATGTGTGATGGGGTCAGTACCACCACAGCCGCCTTCACTTCCCAATTCATTTCCTGGTGCCAGTTTTAGGCTGGGACGACCTGGGAGCCCAGGTCAATGGCACAGATTCGCCTGGATGGAGATTCGAACCCATGGCAACAGAGCTGGCAGACGAGGGGCTAGCCACTACGCCATCAGGATTGTCATTGTCTTCCTTCACAATCAGGGTTGTTATTGTCTTCCTTCGCTATCAGGGATTTTATTGTCTTCCTTCGCTATCAGGGTTGTCAATGTCTTCCTTTGCTATCAGGTTTGTCATTGTCTTCCTTCAAGGTTCTCACTGCCTTCCTTATTATTTGCAAAATAGACCATGGCTCACATAGTGTGTTCATAAATAAACAATGAACACACAACATATCGTTTGCTGCTGATAAACGTTAGAAAAAAGAAACATAGACTAGAGGACACAACAGACAATATAAAATTTGAAAGCTATAGTTACTGATCGGGATTCGAACATGTCACCTCCAAATGAGGACGGTGCCCCGCTGCAGGAACAAGTGTACTTTGACGCACGACCAACTAGACACAAAAGTATGTTTGCACAGGAAAGATGCACATTATCAAACGTTTAACTTTAATTTGTTTGTATGTGTTGTGACACAGGT
>JACEFZ010001925.1:142500-185000 GCA_014155875.1 Cepaea nemoralis | reverse complement strand
GGCATAATGCTTGTGTGTGTGTGTCTATCTATCTCTGTTTCTCTGACTACTGCTCCCTCTCTCTCTCTCTCTCTCTCTCTCTCTCTCTCTCTCTCTCTCTCTCTCTCTCTCTCTCTCTCTCTCTCTCTCTCTCTCTCTCTCTCTCATTTACGCGTGCTCTGTTCTTTGCCTGTGTGTGTCTCTGTGTATCTATATACAAAGCAACGCACACATAAACTTCTATTTTGTCCTTTCACTTTGTATGTGAACGAGCTGTTATCTTTTACACTGTGCTGCATCAAAGAATCCGGAAATTTACAAACTTGTTGCATACAGGTAAAGAGCTTCAAGTACTTTTTTCTTCGCATATCTTTTACAGGACACCGCTGTCAACATCAGCATCTTCAGTTGATTGTTGATTTCTTGACAAGATTACGCTCAGTAGTTTGCCATTGGTTTCTGAAGGGCCGGCTCACATACCCCTAAGCTACAAACGCGGCGAGAACCGCTACCGATTCTCGCGCAAGTTACGTTACTCACGTGGATATACGGGATTACGGAGAAAGTCGCTAACCCCTTGGCTAGGGAAACTTCAAGTACTTCGGAAGTATAATATCAACAAATGTCAAATCAGAAGGCGAGATAGGGAATAGATGCAATAAGTCACACCAACACATCGGACAAATGGCACCAATACTAAAGTACAAACACGTATCAGTAGATACTAAACAACCACTCTACAACACAATCTCCCTACCAACTCTATGCTACCAATACCCAACCTGGAGAAACATTACAACAAGAGAAATGAGATTCCAGAGAAGAAAACTCATTGTGTCAAGAAGAGAGAATATCAGAAATAATTAAATCAGGGGTACAGTGAGTGTTATAGCATCGCTAGATTTCATTAGAAAACAGCAAGTGAAATGGTTCGGCCATATAACTAGGCTACCAAACTAAGTCGGCTCTGCGATGAAGCCATTACGGACTCAATTCGTAATCCCGCATAGGTGTTCGGAACACAGCTGGAAGCAGACTGCATTGTGTTGGTTTTCATACAACGGTGTGAGATTTGGTCATTCAGAAAGCAATGGCAAACTACTGAACGCAAACTATTGAAACGCAAACTTGCGCAGGAATCACACACAGCCAAACAATACTGGAGTTGACTGTACGTCCTGTAAAGGATACACAACTAACTATTCACCTCAGAAATAGTATACCACAACAAGCAATGATGTACAGACCAAATGGAACCGGTAGAAGAGGCCGACTATGTAAACGATGGAGAGAAGAAATAACAGAGTCCATGGGAATCTCGATATATGAAGCCCATAAACGGGCACTCTCCCGCTGTTTATGCCTGACACCGATGCCGCAATGTGCAAGAGGAACAAGATGAGATTAGATGAGATGATGAGTTGTATACTTTGAGAATTAACCTCTCCACTATGAGACTTGTTGTCTTGGTCTGGTTAGGTTTGTTCGATGCACCGTGTTTTACGTGTATAACGAAAGTACATCCGACTACAGCACTTTGTCGGCGTCTGCTTCCTCAGCTTCCAATTAGAATTGTC
Source organism: Cepaea nemoralis (assembly GCA_014155875.1). Classification (NCBI taxonomy): domain Eukaryota; kingdom Metazoa; phylum Mollusca; class Gastropoda; order Stylommatophora; family Helicidae; genus Cepaea; species Cepaea nemoralis. The sequence goes on along the minus strand of JACEFZ010001925.1, from coordinate 183,444 downwards.
TAGATTTGTAACAGATTAGGCTGAGTACGGCGGGTGGACGTACTCAGATCAGCGTACCCAATAGTTACCCAACCCAGTAAGTCTGTGTTTCTGGGAAGGGCGATGAAGTAGGGGCGCATTTAATAAGCTTAGTGTAGGAAGGTCAGCTGGGTCGTAGAGCGTCTGGCCGAGAACAAGTAAACAAGTCGAGTTTTGTTGCATGACAAGGGAAGTTTAGTATTGGAAGGTTAGTACTTCGTGTTGTGCCTGGTAAACAAATCAGAGAGTTGTTGCATGGAAGACCTGAGCGTTATTCAGGTTCATTATATCTGGTCCAGAAAGGTTACTTAGAGTTTAGAATGTTTATCTATTTTCCTACCAACTCTATGCTACCAACGCCAAACCTGGACTGTCATTTATTGCCTATAGTAACTTGCAGTCTAGGGCAAAAAGAGAGAGAGGGGGGGGGGGGGGGGGAGTCTTGAGCCTGAGGAATTAAGGCCGCCTGGCTATTGCAGTCGCCTCGAACTGTGCTGGTTAGAATTTTCTTTTTGCCCCAAACAGAAAAAAATCCGCACCTTACCAATGATTCGAACCGGGGCTCCTGAAGAAGAACCGGCGTTCTTAACTACTCAGTCCTGCCGCTCCCCCAAACCTGGACAATGACAGACAAAGAGAAAAGGAAAAATCATAATAACAGAAATGAGATTCTGAGAAGAATACTCAATGTATCAAGAACAGAGAAAATCAAAAGTGAAGAAATCAAGACTAAAGCGGGGGTTATAGCAGCGCTAGATTTTATTAGAAGACCGCAAGTCAAATGGTTTGGCCATGTAACTAGGTTACCAACTAACAGTATACCACAACAAGCAATGATGTACATACCAGATGGAAGCAGGAGAAGAGACTCGCCACGTAAACAACGGACATAGGGCATATCAGAGTCCATGGGAATCGCTATACATTTATCCCATAAACGGGCACTTTCCCGCTGTTTATGCTTCACCTCGACACCGCAAGGTACAAGAGGAACAAGATGAGATGAGATAAGATGAGATTAAGAGCAGCGTGCTGCAGTGAACCTGCTAGTCTAAAAGAAAAGAATGATAAATTTACTCATCTATTAGAAGTGTATTTAAGCGGAGCAAGTTGCTGCTTGGCACATACAGTCTGGAGTGTGGATGGCAGTGCTGCCCGGACAGTAGGCTATTGAAGATTAAATGGCAAGATAAGATCCCAGACACTGAAGTCCTAGAAAGAGCGTCTATGCCCAGTATGCACACTTTACTAATAAAGAATCAGATTCGCTGGGCTGGTCACTTTACTCGCATGCCAGATCACAGGCTCCCTAAACGAATCTTTTACGGTGAGCTGCGCTGTTGTAAACGCTCCCAAGGCGGCCAGAGGAAACGCTTTAAAGATACTGAAGATCTCATAAAAGCTTTTGGAATTCATCACGACACTTGGGAGACTGCTACCAAAGACTGAAATTCGCGGCGTACATCATTAAGCAAGAGTGTAGTCACTTGTGAAGCAAACACGACTGCAAGAGCTATGGGGGGGGGGGGGGGGGGGGGAGGGGGAAGGCTGGAAAAAAAATAAAACAACAGCAGAAGATTTTCCTCCTGGAACGTCAAGCATTCTTTGCCCACATTGTCAAAAAAACAAAACATTTCGAGCTCTAATAGGCCTTGTCAGCCATCTTAGAACTCACGGCTTCAAACTTTCAACCCCACTGGATGAAATGAATTTTCATCACAGTTCTTGATGGACAAACACCAGACACTCCAGTCACAGTGAAGATTAGACATCTGAAGGGGGTGCTGTCCAAAGACGGTTAGTCTGCAGTTTAGTTTAGAATGAGGTAGGTTGTGCTGCCCGAAGCTTTGCTGGTTAGCTGGTAGTTTTCCTCGAGAGTCAGACTAGAGGAAGTTAGTTGGGAGGCGAGTAGTTGTGAGTTAAAGAGTGCTTCTCGGAATAGAGTTAAGCGCCGCCGCGAGTTTGACATTCAAAGTTTAGATTTCACTAGAGATGTAGAGTTTAGCTGTTGCTTAGAGTTTAATTGAGTTCGGCCAAAAGAACTAAGAAGAAGGAAATACCACAATGAAATATACAAGTAAATGGGAATATTCTTACATAAGTGAATCGGTATAACTATCTCGAAACAGTCATAACATCTAATGGGAGATGCATTGAAGAGATTAGAACAAGAATCGCCATGGCGAATGTAGCTTTCTGCAAGATGGAAAGCATACTGACCAATGTTTAAAAGAAAATGTCATTTGCAACGAGAAAAAGAGTGTTGAAGTGCTACATAGAAATTGTACTTTGGAATGGATGTGAAGCGTGGACAATGTGCAGACAGACTGAAAAACATCTAATGGTCGTGGAAATGTGGTTTCTGAAGAAAATGCAAAGAATAACATGGACATACAGAAAAACCAATGACCAAATCCTACAAGAAACATGAAAATCGTAAACTGATTGGAGAAATTAAACGTAGACAACCAACATTTTTTGGCCACGTTATGGGGAAAAATTAAATTGGAGAACTTAGGTGACATCTGACAAGATCGAGGGATAGACGATACGGAGAAGGCAGAGAAATAAATACCTGGATGGCTTGGCCACGTGGTATGGTCGAGACAAGAACACAGAGCTGATCCACGGCTCTGGAGATCGAGTGAGATGGTGAAACATGACCACCCACGCTTATCGGCATAACACATGAGAACCAACCAACAAACCAATTAATTAACCAATAAACCAACTAGCGAACAAGCCATTCAACCAACCAACTAACCGACCAGTTAACGAATCAACTGACCAAATCATCTCAAGAATTAACGAACTAACCATCCAATTAACCAATCAACCAATCAGCGAACGAACTAACCAATCAATTAGCGAACTAACTAATCAACTAACCAACCAACGAACAAATCAACCAGTCAACTAACGAAACAACCAACTAACCAACCATCCAAACACAGTTGTATCAAATTATTCTTACCTCACAGACCAGCAACCAGCCATGCGTAAGAAAAGAACTGATCACATCAAGCCGCGGCGCTGTCGTCTCTATTACCAAGTATCTGACACTTCAGCTATCGGCACAAACAGTATCTTCCCCGAAGGTTGTCTTTCTATGAAGCTCCAGCTTCTTCTGCGAAAAGAAAGCAACGTTTCCTATGGCACAAAACAGAGCTAAATCCACACACAGCACGACCGACAGCCAGATCCCCGCGGCCTCCCAGTCAGCTCTGTCCATGTGCGGCCGAGGATGTCCCTGGAGGTAGTGATGACAAATTCTACACCCACTCTCTTCCTCCTCCTCACTCCCGATGTGCACAAGACCCGGAGAACTAGGACGCCGGCCGTAATGCTAATTGCTAGGATGTCCCTATGAGGGGGAAAACATGGGGTGGGGGTGGGGAGGGCGAGGGAGAGGGGTTGATGTAACTAGCACGTGGCATCTCGTGTGCCAGGTTATTGATTGGAGCTCCCTGCCAGACTTTGTTCAGATGCCTTAAGCTTGTATGTGTGTTTGTCTGTGTATCTGTGTGTCTGTCCGTTTCTCTGTTTATCTGTCTATCTGCCTGTCTATTTATCTGCCTATTTATATCTCTGTCTATCTGCATGTCTGTTTCTCTGTCTACCCCTCTGTCTGTCTGTCTGTCTGTCTGTCTGTCTGTCTGTCTGTCTGTCTTTCGCATCCAAGCGTGTGCTCTGTCTCTCTGCGTGTGTGTGTCTGTCTATCCATCTACATCTTTCTGTCTATCTAACTCTCTCTCTCTATCTCCCTCTCTATCTCTCTATCTCTCTCTTTCTCTGTAAGACTATCTGTCTGTCTGCACTTTTCTGTCTCACTCTATGCTATCCTTTCCGTGTCTCCATTTGCGTTTCTCCCAGTGTCTCTGTGTCCCGTTCTTGCTCTGTGGGTCCCTCTTTGTGTTTCGATGTGTAGGTCTCACTGTGCGTTCCTGCATCTCTGTCTCTGACTGTATCTGTGTGTGTGTGTGTGTGTGTGTGTGTGTGTGTGTGTGTCTATCTGCACCTCCCACATAGTCTCTCTCTCTCCCTGTTTCCCTCTGTGTGTGTATGTGTTCGCGTGCGCGCGTACGTCTCTCTCTCTCTCTCTCTCTCTCTCTCTCTCTCTCTCTCTCTCTCTCTCTCTCTCTCTCTCTCTCTCTCATTTCAATATATGTGTATGCACGTGCATCTCTCCTATGCATGCCGTTTCATTACTCTATAATTATATTCTCATTTCCTTGACAACCGTAAATTTACTTCGGCGACAGCGTCATTGATGCAGAAAATGGCTCATCAAACGCCGAAGGCAGTCACCCTACAGCCACGCCACAGATACCCCACACAATCAATGATATATCATCTGCAAGATAAATACATTCCGGGTATTCATCCGGCACTCATATAAATAAGGGGAAAAGTAGAGATTATATAACACACAGTGCAATGTGATAACTGAAGGCTATAAATAAACTCTGTGGAATTCGAACCTGTCACCTGTTGTAAAAGTGGACCCTTGTACACAACTTCAGGGGCATTCAGCATATTGCGCTAGCTCCTTAGAGGGCTGAGTGGTCTCCAGGTATGATGTCCGCCTCGAATGCTGGAAGTCCCGGGTTCAAGCCCAGGTGAGGGCCGCGATTTTTTCACGTGGACTTCTAGTAATAAAATTTCCCCTAGGTCACTAGGTAGTGAGATCGGACTCCCGTGTGTATTGTTGCGCACGTAAAACATCCCTTGGCAGTTAGAAATTGGAAAAGAGTAGACTAACGGTGCTGCCCGGGCAACATTTCGAGTTTTAAAAAATCTACTCAAAGTATTTCAGTATCCTCGCCGGTGCTACGGAGTTCGTGCACTGAGCTGAGATTCTCCGGACTCAGGATTGAGTTAGGAATAGAACTTACGGGTTACACCCGTGTGCTGTGATGTTGATCCGTCGACTAAACTAAACTAGGTCCATATTTCTATCGACCAATCGGCGCTTGCCGTTCTCCCTGGTCTAGAGGTTACACGACTTTCTCCGTAATCTCGTATACTCTCGTAAGGAACGTGACGTTGCGCGAGAATTGCTAGCGGTTCTCTCCGCGTCGGTAACTTATAGGTTATGTGAGTCGGTAGCTCAGAAAGCAATGGCAAACTACTGAACGTAATCTTGCCAAGAAATCAACATACAGCTGAAAGATGCTGATGTTGACAGCGATAGTCCTGTAATGGATATGCGCGAAAAAAAAATCGGCACTTGGTTTATGATGTTAATATCACTTTGGTCACCTTCACTACACAGTTATTTTATGGCACCCATTTTCCAGACTCGGGAATAAAAAGTCAAATATATTCAAAAAGGAAGATTTTTGTTTCACACCCCGAAGAATCGAGCGCATGTCCTATAATGTGTATTGCGGACAAACACACCCCTCGGCCATCTGTTCCTGTTCTGTATGAAAATATGTAACGCAGCCAGGACAAAGATAACGCTACGTAAGAAAGTTACCAAGAGGAAGACCGAGAGGAAAATACCTGGTTGGCTTGGCCACATGGCATGGACGAGACAGGAACACTGAGCTGATCCACGACACTGGTGATCGAGTGAAATGGCGAGTCATGACCGCCCACGCTTTCCGGCATGGCACATGATTGATTGAAGGAAGTTAATATTGGCCCAGGTGTCAGCTGACCAGATGGCATGTGGACATTGTGGGCCGCTGATAAAGTGGGCCATCTTAAACATTAGACTTCATCATCATCAAGTGCCCTGCCAGCTGGCGTAGGCGTTAATGTCTCTCCACAGATCTCTGTCTTTGGTGCTCAAGATCAATTCTGTGGCTGATATTTCTCCATGCCACCGTCTCAGCCTATCCAGCATCATTTCTCTTGGCCTGCCTCTGCCTCTTTTCCCCTCGATCTTTCCAGTTGTCACGCTGTTCTCCAATGCCTCTCTTCTTTTGATATGACCAAAGAAAGCTGTTTGTCTCTTACTATAATGCTATAGTTTCATTAGCTCTTTCAGACAATGGTCGTTAGTTACTCTGGCAGTCCAAGGAATTCGCAACATTCGTCTCAGGAACCACATCTCTGTTGCTTCCAAGTTTTTCCTAATTTGTTCATTTACGTTCCAGATACAGCAAAACTGATTCATTGTAGCATATTATCACATTAGACAATATGTTTTTAAATGATAACGACCTGCTAATTCTCACAACCGATATTTTAACTGATTAACAGAAATGGCATGATTTTTCGACTTCCTTATTTGCCATCTTGACAACCTACTGAAAGTATATCGCCTAAAACATAACAAATATTCACACAAATACCGTGGATGAATGCGACCACCTGTAAATTATATGCTACTAACTTAACTATAATGTCCTCTTTTTTATACCTGTCAGCCAGCTGGCAGGGTACATGATGATGATGGTGATGATGATGATGATGATGATGATGATGATGATGATGATGATGATGATGATGATGATGATGATGATGATGATGATGAAGTATGTCTTAAATTGTAACGTAAAGCCCTGGTGCGTTTTGAATATTTGGGGCTAGCCTTCATTTGTTTTAGACCCATCGGTCCTGATTGGTGACGGTGATGATATTACACCGGTCGCTTTTACTCCCCAGTACATTACCTCATACCCAACCACCGGTCTCCGTGGCGAAGGTGTTACGGACGCGATTCATAATCCCGTACACCCGGGTTCGAAACACAGCGGTGCTGGTTTTTTTCGAAAAAGGTATAGGAGCCGGTCGTTCAGAAAGCAATGGCAAACTACTGAACGTAAACCTTGCCCAGGAATCACGAACAGTCAAAATTCTGGGGTTGACTGCTACGTCCTGTGAAGGACATGCAACTATTTTTTTTTTTTAATTTTAGGCTGGGTCGCGCTGAGAGCCTAGATTAATTAATTAATTTTTTTTTTTTTTTTAAATTCAGCTACATAAGGATTCGAACACGTAACCATAGCACCGACCGGTAACCACGCTAGCCTCTTTACTCATCATTTCCCTTGACTTCCACGAGTCGCGATAAACTGATGGTAATTTTTTTTTTCTTCGGAAGTCCTTTCTTGTTCATTCAGCCGAATTTTGAAACTGAACATTTGCTCAAATTTCTAAAACATGTTCGGAGTCGTGTAAATTATTTTAAAATACAAGACGTAAATAAAACAACGTAATCTTCTGAGATGCCGTGTATATTAATTTATCATTTACTGACCGCGCCGGACGTGACGTCATTGCGTCTTGCCAGTAACCACAGCAACGGCCCTACTTGTGTAATAGAAATGTCGTCTACCACAGGGCAGATTTATCACACGAGAAATGTAATTCTATTTTTTAATCACTCATCTGCTCTACTTTGAAATATTCCATAAGAAATGTAGAAGTTTAGAATATTCTTAACATATGAAACCTAAATAATTAAAGATTTAGTAAGTGGGCTGGTGATGTTTGTGATGAAATTTGACACAGGCAAAGCAGAATCTAATCTTATAGATTTGTAAACAGAGAGAGAGAGAGAGAGAGAGAGAGAGAGAGAGAGAGAGAGAGAGAGAGAGAGAGAGAGAGAGAGAGAGCAGATGGTAGTAAAACAGATGCAGAAAAAGCACAAGAGAGAGAGAGAGAGAGAGAACAAAATAAAGAGTCAGAGAGAGACATAGAGAGAGAGAGAGAGAGAGAGAGAGAGAGAGAGAGAGAGAGAGAGAGAGAGCAGGAAGGAAAGAGAAATAATGCGAAAGGTTAAGTTAGATTAAAGATTTCGCTCTCCCGCTTTCTCTCTCTCACCCTCTCTCTCTTTTGTTATCCGTCTCTCCCCCTCTCTCTCCCTCCTTCACTTTCTATCTTGTGCTCTCTCTCTCTCTCTTTTTCTCCCTCTCTTGTTATCTCAATCTCTCTTTTGTGCCTTTTCTCCTTCCGTTTTGTTATCTTCCTTTACGTCTTTCTGTTTCTCTCGCTCTCGCTTCCAATCTTGTGCTCTCTCTCTCTCTCTCTCTCTCTCTCTCTCTCTCTCTCTCTCTCTCTCTCTCTCTCGTACCTTTTCTCGCTCACCTTTGTTATACCAATCTCTCGCTATCTCTCTCTCCCTCTCTTGTTATCTCTGTCTCCCTTGTGCTTTCTTCCTTCTCTCTCTCTCTCTCTCTCTCTCTCTCTCTATCTCTCTCTCTCTCTCTCTCTCTCTTGAAAGGTTAAGCTAGTTACATGCCCATTACAAAGCGTTTATTCTAACCCCAACATTGTTTGGAAATGTGTGATTCACTAGCAATTCTTAGTTTCAGTGTCTTAGTAGTTTGCCATTGTTTTCTGACGCCCATACCATCAAAATCAAAGCAAGACTGTCTGCTTCCAAATCGACCTCGGCTAATTTCAAACTCTCGACTACGTATGTCTGGAAATTGTGAAACACGTTGCCTGTCCCTAAGCCCCAGCGCCATCTAATGAGGTAGATACTAGAGTAAAAACAACCCTATGCTACCAATCTCAAACTTGAACATTATCCAAATCACACTTTCGCAAAATCAACACCTGTGAGATGAGATGCCTGAGGAGAGCTGCCAGCGTAACAATCCGAGACCGAGTAAGAAATGCTGTTATCAGACAGAAAGTGCGATGAACACCGTGTGCCACATTTATTAAAAATAGAAGATCAAGTGGTTTGGCCTTCTAGTTAGAATGCAGCGTCAACTACCAGCACTGGCCCTAGTCAAAGATCATCTGCGACGAGAGCAAGTGGACGCATGAGAAGAAAATGGATGGACGACATCAAAGACATTGTACAATCACACGGAATGACACTATCCAAAGCCACCCACCGGGCACTGGAAGGCCAATTATTCATCCCCACGACGCTTGACGGCAGAAGTGGAAGACGACAACGATGATGATGATGATGATGATGATGATGATGATGATGATGATGATGATGATGATGATGATGATGATGATGATGATGATGATGATGATGATGATCATGATCATGATCATGATCATGATGATTAGAGTAAATACAACCCTGAAGGTAATTCAAAACATCAACGAAGAAAAAAAACGAAACAACTGATCAAATCAGTTTAAATTCAATCAAGACAAACATAGAAAATATCAGACAGTGCACAAAAGTACAAAGAGGGAAACAAAGAAGAGAAGAGGGGGAGGGAGAGGAGATAAAGGTAGAGAAATAGGAATGATAACGAAGCACGGTCCAATAAAAGCCATGGTACAGAAATTAGTGGTCTTTGTTGTCCGGTTCTCCTATAACAAGGAGGATAATTACAACATAAGCGAACAAAGAAAGGTCTGTCTTATAAGACGAGAGGGAGAGAGAGAGAGAGAGACAGAGAGAGAGAGAGAGAGAGAGAGACAGAGAGAGAGAAGGAGAGAGAGACAAGGAGAGAGAGCGAGAGGAAGAAAAAGACAATCAGACAACGAGAGAGAGACAGTAAAATATAATTTTGGAATAAGGAAGTTAAAGAGCAGCTCAATGGGAAAACAACGTTGTTGAAATCGAAATAACAGAGAAAGCTCTGTGGTAACAGGAGACAAGATCACAATTTACTGACCTCCAAATTGGTTGGGAAAGTTGGGAGAAGAAGAGAGAGGGAGGCCTCCAAGATGCAATCGGAGATATGTTAAGATGACTGCCTGGCAGTATGGGCAACAAATTCATGGTATATATATATATATATATATATATATATATATATATATATATATATATATATATATATATATATATATATATATATATATATATATATATATACTGCAGGGACCTGTAAACTCAGAGTTTATATTGTGTTGGTGATCTAATAGCGCAAACATGAACTGCGGGGACCTGTAAACTCAGAGTTTATATTGTGTTGGTGACCTGCGCAAGCATGGTCCGTGGGGACCTGTAAACTCCTGGTATATATAGCTGGTGATCTACCCAGGATGCCCAGATGGTATATGGTGATAGTCTCGTGTTTCTATAGGTCAACAGCATTGGATGGGTGATGTGGTCAACACCACGCGGACCGCGTTTATCACCCAGAATATTTTCTGGTACCTAGTGTACGCTGGACAAGAGGGAATAGTAGAAACCTTTCCAACGGTTTATAAGAAATACTTCCCCAACAGTTCATAAGAAATATCTCTCCAATGTTCATACGAAATACCTCCCGAACAGTTCATAAGAAATATCTCTCCAGCAGTTCATAAGAAATACCTCCCTAACAGTTCATAAGACATACCTCCCCAAGGTGTTTATAAGAAATACATCTCCGACAGCTAATAAGACATACTGCCCCAACGGTTCATAAGAAATACCTCACCAACAGTTCATAAGAAATACCTTCCAAGGGTTCATAAGAAATAGCGTCCGAAAGGTTCATGGGGAATATCTCACGAAAGGTTCATAAGAAATATTTTCCCAAAAGTTCATAAGAAATACCTCATCATGGGTTCCTATGAAATATCTCCAAATCAATCATTAAGAAATATATCCCCACGGTTCATAAGAAATACCTCCGAAATAGTTCATAAGAAATGCCTCCCTGGGGTTTATAAAACATACCTCCCCAAGAGTTCATAAAAAATACCTCAACAAGGGTTAATAAGAAATTCAGGTCCGGTATGACATCACACTGATGTTGAACAACAGGATGTATTCATCCGACATACAGGACTTCACGCTGGAGTTCACAGCCAGCGAACACAAGCAAGCAAGCACATTCCCAACGGTTCATATGAAATACCTCCTCAACAGTTCATAAGAAATACCTCTCCAACTGTTCATAACAAAATATCTTCCTAACGGTTCATAAGAAATACTAAAGTATACCTCGCCAAAGATGGACCAGACTTTTTTTTTGTTTTTTGCGTTCGTTCGCTTTGAATTCAAGCGTAGTAGATACATGTGCTACCTTTTCATAGGAACCTACTCCGACATCTGAGGTGACCAGAGAAATGATCTGTGACCTCTACAACGCTACAGATGGGAGATGACTTTAAACCCCCCAAACAATGAAAAACAGGCGCGAGGCATCCCTTTCCATCGCCGAGCGAGGGAGACGCGGGGATTGCTCCTCAAGGTTGGACGAAACGAAGCCCACAGCCCACACAAACCCAGAAAAATATAGGGATCTAATATGGTTGGCGTTGGCAGTGGTCGGGACCTTTCCTTGTCGGAACCAACTCAAGAAAAGCCAGGGTAAACATTAAATAAATTGTTCAGTAGTTTAGTAGTGGTAAGTATCCCCGCCTGTCAAGCGGGAGGCCGGGGTTCGATTTCCCCGCTGAAGACATAATTTGTATAGGTAAGCACGGCCGAATGGATAAGAGCGCTTTCTCTTAAACATCCGGTGTGCTAATGTTGATACAGCGCAGTGGTTCCCAACCAGCGGGGAATTCCTCCCGGGGGGGGGGGGGATTTCATGGTTTCCGGAGAGGGGGGGGGGGGGGATTAAGATTATTTCAAGATCGCGTTAATACAAGAATCGAATACTTGATGTTGTTTTTCCCTCCATACTTTACGGTTCTGTACTTCTCGCCCTTCTGAAATTCGTTTTATAACATAAGTAGACCAGCAAATCACGTTTTTTGTCGACGTCTAGACTTGTTCTAGTATGTGTTGTTAAATTTAACATCAATTTTTACGTTTACTATGTAGGGGCGGGGTGGGGGATTTATAGGGAGGAAATACGAAAAGAGGCGGGGGAATGACATTCTGAACATATGGTGAAGGGGTGCATGGGCCAAAAAGGTTGAGAACCATTGATGTAGCGGGTTGAACCGCTGGTAATAGGGAAAGCTAATCCACACGCAAAATCAGTCCAGTGCTATATAAAAGTATTAGCACGTGTATGGGCTATTCTTGATTTCACTTCATTATGATATAATCAACTGGGGGAGAGGATGTGTCTCAAAACTGAGAGGGAAGACCAGGAGAACTTTAAATCAGATAGCGGTGGGAACGATTAGTAGTATGACTCTTCGCTGGCTGTTGAACGAGGGGACTGAGCACGTATAAGAATGTCCTGAGTGCAGTGATGTCGGTTCTTAACTCAACTCAACTCAACTCACTTCATTATGTTTATTTTCAAAGTATTCTCACCATCCTTTTCCCAGTCACGTAAATTCCACATAATTTCTCACAAGTCAGTTAATTGCCGATGATTCACTTCGATACATCAGGATGGTTAGATATAAGCTCCTAAGAACTCCTTTTCTCACCCCGACTGGCAAAGACGGACATGACTATCCGGGAAAGAACCTCGACTAAAAACAACGAAAACAATAAACTAATGAGATGAAGAATGAGGCACCGTCACTCAAGCGGAGAAGGCAGCCATCAACAAGGAAGACACAGTAATCATAAAAAATAATTAATATAACCAGCTAAAGAGTACAAAAAGAATAAATACATAACAATAATAATTAAATTGTTTAAAAAATTATAATACTAATCAAAATATCAGTGAGGTGATTAGCAACCATAATAAACAAACCAGGACAGCGAAGGGAGAGAGAGAGCGAGAGGGGGGAGAGAGGAGAGAGAGGGAGAGAGTGAGAGGGAGGGAGAGGGAGGAAGAGGGTGGGAAAGAGAGGGAGAGAGAGGTGAGGAGGGAGGGAGAGAGAGGGACAGAGATAGAGGGGGGTGAGAGAGCGGGAAGGGAGAGAGAGGGAATGAAGAGAGGGAGGGAAATTTGGCGGGAGGGAGAGAGGGAGAGAGAGTGAAAGAGAGAGAGAGAGGGACAGAGAGAGAGGTAGAAAGAGCGAGAGAGGGAACGGGAAATAAAGAGTGAGGAAGAAAGAAAGAAATAAAGACTCAGGGAGAGAGAGGGATAGAGAGAAAGAGGGATAGAGAGACAGAGGAGATGAAACAAGAGAGGGAGAGATAGAGAAAGAGAGAGAAAACAGAGAGAGGGGGAGATAGAGAAAGCGAGAGAAAACAGAGAGAGAGGAAGAGAGAGAAATAGGAGAGATGAGAGAGATATACACAGACAGACCTCGCAAGAGAGAGAGAGAGAGAGAGAGAGAGAGAGAGAGAGAGAGAGAGAGAGAGAGAGAGATTGAGAGATTGATAGAGAGAGATTGAGAGAGAGAGAGAGAGAGAGAGAGAGAGAGAGAGAGAGAGAGAGAGAGATTTCAAAAATAAATACAGTACAACATCAAAAACGCTACGCAAATATAACGGCAAAGACAACATCTGAAACTCCTTACGAGTCCTCCAGCTGACACCAGATGCCGCCAGAATGCAGCATCACTTTCTTATTTGGGCACCCGTAGATGCAGGATGAAATCTTAAAACTGGCAGACTTTGAGCTTTACTAAAGGGCAAGTCTCTCCATCGCTGCCCTAATTCCTGCAGGCCCTGACGACGCCACTAACCTAGTTAATGAAAGACAATCCAGAGCCCATCTAATTACAGGGCTATTCCCTGAAGACCTAAGCGACTTTCTTTGTTGTCTTCTGCAAGGGCAGAAATGTCCTTGCCTCCCTACACACGATTCTTTTATCATTACATTTTTCAGTTGCGTCTACGACTGTCGACCAATACCTGTGATTTATTTCTCAGGCGATTTCAATGGTCGTAAGGATTCTCCTGCAACTGATATGCTTCTTCTTCTTCTTCTTCTTCTTTTTCTTCTTCTTCTTCTTCTTCTTCTTCTTCTTCTTCTTCTTCTTTTTCTTCTTCTTCTTCTTCTTCTTCTTCTTCTTCTTCTTCTTCTTCTTCTTCTTCTTCTTCTTCTTCTTCTTCTTCTTCTACTGCTGCTGCTGCTGCTACTACTACTACTACTACTACTACTACTACTACTACTACTACTACTACTACTACTACTACTACTACTACTACTACTACTACTACTACTACTACCATGAGTGGTAGATAACCAGCTCTGTGGCGAAGGAGTAACCGACGCCATTTGTAATCGCGTTCTGGCAGCAGTCGGCCTTGGTATTTCATTAAAAAAATGTATGAGTGCCTTCGTTCAGAAAGCAATGGCAAACTACTGAACGTAAATTTGCTAAGAAATCACAGTCAACAAATGTTAGGTTTGACTGCGACGTCCTGTAAATCATATGCAACTAAGTTCTTACATTCAACACAGATATGAGACTGTGTTAACCTACACACGTTGCCTGTAACATCGAGGATATATGCTGACATCATCTATCATCTATGTCAGGCGTGGGCAAAATTTTTGTGCGTAGGGCCACATTGACAAATGTAAAGCTATTGGAGGCCGCATATATATATTATGTCCACTTTGTTTACAGCAACCTATCACAATAAGTAATTATGAAGAACTGTTTACAAAAATAGAAAATTATAAAATAAAATGTTATCAAAAATGTTAAAACAATCATAACGTTACATGAAATTCTGTAAAATTCAACAAACTAAATTAACAACGAAGTAAAATATTGTATTTTTAAATGTCCTCGAGGGCCGCATAATATCGGTTGCTGGGCCGCATGCGGCCCGCGGGCCACGGTTTGCCCACCCCTGATCTATGTGAAATATCATCTCACAGATCTAGTAGATGTGAAATCATACCATGTACTAACCCAACCGACAGGTTCTAAATGTTTAATAAATGCAAGTGAAGGAGCCTTTTCCACGCCTTAAGGCCCACTGGACATTTGGTTCTTAGCTCATAGTTTTACTGACCAGTCAACGGTCGGCGGATGAAGTGGTCAGTCTCACGCCGGACGCCTTAATTTTCCTGTGATTGTACAATGTCTGTGATGCCGTCAATCACGTGGTTTTCTCGAGCGCCTATTTTTGACATCCGATCACTCTTGAGAATATGTGTATACCCCACAATAGTGACATTCCGTGCGATTGTACAATGTCTTTGATGTCATACATCACATGTTCTTCTCGGGAACCTATTTTTGACACCTGATCACGATTGACAATATGTGTACTCCCTAAGATATTGTGATTCCCTGTGACTGTACGTCTTTAATGTCGCAAATCACATATTCTTCCCTGACACCTATTTTGACATCTGATCACTATTGACAATATGTGTATTTGTATTACCCAAGATAGTGTCATTTCGTGTGTTTGTCTTTGATGTCGTCAATTATATTTTCTTCTCGGGTGCCTATTTAGACATCTGATCACTATTGACGATATGTGTACATCCAAAGATAGTGTTATTCCGTGTGATTGTACAATGTCTGTGATCCGTTAATCACATTCTCTTCTCGGACGCCTATTTTGACATCTGATTTCGATTGGCAATATGTGTTCATCCGAAGATGGTGTCATTCCATGTAATTGTACAATGTCTGTGATCCGTTAGTCACATTCTCTTCTTGGGCGCCTATTTTTGGCATCTGATCGCTATTGGCAATACGTGTATTACCCAAGATAGTGTCATTTCGTGTTTTTTCTTTGATGTCGTCAATTACATTTTCTTCTCGGTCGCCTATTTTGACATCTGTTTATGATTGACAATACGTGTATCTCATTTTAGCCTGGTTCAACCTGAACATCCAAGTCATTTTTGTAAAATAAACCACATCCGCCCCGAGGCGGCTCAAACCCATACCACAAGTCCCACAGCCAAGCGTCTAGCCACTGTACTCTCGCTGCTCACTTCTAAACGTAAACTGAAGAGAAGTTACTAGCAAACGTGACTTCCAGAACTTTTGTAGCAATGGCAAGCTAAATTATGAAACGACAATAATGATGGCTCAAGGAACATTTTACTGGGAAATAAAGATTAAGAAAACTACCGCACAAAACATGGATGAATTGCCAATCTATTCTGCAAAAATTCTCTGGAAAATGTAATTGAAGAAAGCCAGAAAAGATAATAACATTTAAACGACGTCAACGGATTAAGAATGAGTTAGAAAGGCAAAAAATTGCAACGGAATAATGTCAGTCATTCTTGCCACATAGAGGTCGATACGACCTGAAGCTAAAAGAAAAATGAAACAATACGCGAAAATCACTAAATTAAAATTTACAAAGAATTGAAACCAAAATTATGTGAGGAATGAAAGGGGAAGACGATGTGGGTTAGTGTGGAGGATTGTGGACCCTGGATCAGGGAGGGGGATTTCGACTGGAATCGGGTCAAAACTAGATTTAGAATTGACCTAGTTGGTAATGAGCCGAGGACTTGTCTTTGTGAGCTCCAAATATGGAAGACTCAGTCTGGTAATTGTCTTTCCATGTCACATGTCCCTATTGATGTTATAGTGTGGTGTGATATCTGGTGCTGCATCAAACAAAATCCAAAGGAAAATAAATAAATATTGCAAAGATGTATTATTATTATTATTATTATTATTATTATTATTATTATTATTATTATTATTATTATTATAAGCCAAGCCGGACAGGTCAAAGGGTAGAGAACAGACAAAGAGAAACACCCCGATCCTCCAGGTTGGGGGTTGGAGCGTGGGGTTAACATCCCCACCTTTGTAAAAAGCATTTTGTTACGAAACAGATACATGAGCCTCGACTGGCTAGAGAAGGTCAACCAGAGAGACGAATGAAGACGGATTGTATCTGCAGCAAGGAACCTCAATGGCTCGGAACGCTGAAGAATTATTATTATTATTATTATTATTATTATTATTATTATTATTATTATTATTATTATTATTATTATTATTACTATTATTATTATTTATTTATTTATTTATTTCTTCTTCTTCTTCTTCTTCTTCTTCTTCTTCTTCTTCTTCTTCTTCTCTTCCTCCGTTTGTTAGTTAGTTAATCTATTGGCGTGTCATCCTTGCACTTCGGACGACAAGCACCATAGGTGCTCAGATCCTCCCCTCAACATTTACATCAGTGTCCGGTGGCTAATAGTGTTAGTTCTGTTGGTTGACGAGGTTCCTCATTCTCCTGGTATCCTCTCGCGTCTGGCCGTGCCAATTTTAACTTTTAAGTCTCCCATTCTGGACATCGATGTGGACTCACAGGCGTCAAAGTTCTCCACACTCAACATCTGTCTAAGGGCGCTAAACATGATGATGAGAACAGGGAACAGTGGAGTAACATGATGATGAGAACAGGGGACAGTGGAGTGACTTGGTGACTTGATGAGAACAGGAGACAGTGGAGTGACATGTTGATGAGAACAGGGGACAGTGGACTGACATGATGATGGGAACAGGGGACAGTGGTCTAACATGATGATGAGAACGGGGACAATGTGGTAACATGATAATGATGAGAACAGGGACAATGTGGTAACATGATGACGAGAACAGGGACAATGGGCTAACAAGATGACAAGAACAGGGGACAATGTGGTAACATGATAATGATGAGAACAGGGACAATGTGGTAACATGATGACGAGAACAGGGGACAATGTGGTAACATGATGACGAGAACAGGGGACAATGTGGTAACATGATAATGATGAGAACAGGGACAGTGGACCAATATGATGATTTGAACAGGGACAGTGGACTAATATGATGATGAGAACCGGGACAGTGGACTAATATGATGATTTGAACAGGGACAGTGGACTAATATGATGATGAGAACCGGGACAGTGGATTAACAAGATAATGATGAAAACATGGACAATGGGCTAATATGATGATGAGAACAGGGACAATGGACTAACATGATAAGATGTGAACAGGAGACATGAAGGTGGTGACAACTCGCGATAGTAGAGAGACATGATCAAGTGACTTCAACTCCAGTCTTCTAACAGACTAGCATGATGATAATAATAATAATACCAACAAAGAGACACTATGAAACTATTTCAACACGGACATTCTATGATCATAGTTCTAACGATGATAACAACGACGACGATGACGATAATTCTTAAGCTTGCAGCAATCATCCCAAGAGATTCACCAGTTTTAAAAAAACAAGCCATGTACCAGAATTTTTAACGCCACTCATTTTCGCCAAGAAAACCATTAGTCATCGACTTACTGTAAGCCATAATTTATCCCAAGCCTCATTTCTATACAGAATTTATTCTCTAAACTACAGGCTTCAAATAATTATATATCAATTAATAATAGCCTGATAATCATGTTTAATGCTTTTTTACATTATTTTACATGATTATACACCGCGAGAAGAACTGTAACGAAAAGGGCATGCAAATTTGACAATTATCCTGATGTATGGAACGTGGGGGAAGGCTGCCTATCCGCGGACTTAATGCGCTTGAATTTCCGATGCGCTGACAGCGGGTGGTTGGTCCATCCTCTATGCAGGTCAGTCGGACTGAAAGTTGATTTCCCGTTCAGAAAGCAAATGGCAAACTACTTAACTGCCTAGAAAATTAACTTGATGTTGGGGTTGATCACAACGTACTGCATTGGACAATCAACTTGATGTTGGGGTTGATCACAAAGTACTGCAATGGACATGCAACAGTTTATGGGACTTAGATGCGAATCCTGCACGAAGTGGAGACGTGGGTTGGAGAAATATGAGAATAATGAGACGGAGAAAAATCCCCAACCTTGAGATAATCAGAACAAGCGGACAAGACAGAACTTCTCTGAAGAAGGATATATACAAGTCGATAATGAAACAAGAACACAGAGCTGATCCACGACTCTGGCGATCGCGTGAGATGGCGAAACATGACGGCCCGCGCTTATAAACATGGCATGTGCTGATGAATGAAACATCAGGACATATGCTTGCTTGTTTGTGTTCGCTGGCTGTGAACTCCAGCGCGAAGTCCTGTATGTCGGATGAAGGCATCCTGTTGTCCAACATCAGTGTGATGTCATACAGGACCTGAGGTTTGCGTGAGTATCCGTTGTCCCATGTCTGGCTTATTGGTGTGCAGACTGGTGGTTCCTCACCGTGCAGGCAGATATTCTCCGACTTCGGAAGAGTCAACGATCCTACTGACTTCAGCCAGGACCCCAAAGGGACCTGTTGCCCAGGACGCTCGGCGAGGACGCGTCAAAATGTTTTGATAAGCATAGATTTCTTTCATTACATATTGAGATGTAAGGGTGTTTAGGCTTAGGGACAGTGAATGCCCTTCACAGCTCCTCCGATTCACCGAGTTGAAGATTTGAAATCAGCTGCAGACGCTTTTTAACCAGACTACCTTGCGCTGATATCAATGGTAAAGTTGTCGGTCGTCCAGAAAGCCATGGCAAACTAATTTAAAACATTTAACAAGTAAATGGCAAACACCTAAATAAGGTTGATTGTGAGGTCCTGTAAAGAACATGCAGCTAACTTAAACACCAGAAATAAAACAGTAATGAGGGGGAGATAACCGACACAAATAAAACAATAATGAGCGGGAGATAACCAAAACAAACAGAACAGTAAAGAGGAAGAGATACGGGAGATAACCAAAACAAACAAAACGGCAAAGAAGAGGAGATAACCAAAACAAAGAGAACAATAATGATAAGAAGATAACCAAAGTTAATAAAACATTAATGAATGGGAGATAACCGAGCAGATAAAACAATCATGGTGAGATAACTGAAACAAAATACAACAGCAATGACAGGAGAGATAAGAGGAACAAATATTGTATGACAATAAAGCATTTATAATTTAAATTCGAAATAATTAATTCTGAAAGTATTGTAACAGCGAATGCTGATCCAAATAGGATAAATGAGAATTCTGTGGAAAGACGGTTGGGTGTCATAATACAAGATTTCATCACTTCGCTTCAGACTGAGCAACATGAAAGTGATAACGATGATGATGATGATTATTGTGATGATTATGGTGGTTGTGATGATGGTGGTGGTGATGATGGTGGTGAAGATGGTGATGATGGTGATAATGAGGTTAAAGAATAATGATGTTGTTGAAGATGATAATGATGATGGTGATAATCATGTCCATGAAGATGATGATGTTGATGAAAATAATCATGTTCATGAAGATGATGGAAAAGATCATGTTCATAAACATGATGATGGGGCTGGTGAATGTGATGATGGTGATTGCGATGATGTTAATGATGATGTTCTGTATTATAATGATATGGCATGTCGGTGGTAATGATGATGCAAATCGTCTTCAGGTCTTAGTCAGATATGACTGAGCTACCGTACAACAGTAGACCGTACTACCTGCTTTCCATTAGCGCCGAATGGTGGGCGGCGATCACCAAACCCGACACGCCACACTGTACCAACAGCTTCGGACGGAGGAGTGTAATTGGGAGGGTACCAGCCTTACACTAGTGCTAGGAAATGCAACCTAAAGAATAAATGTCATGGCAGGGCAGACCAGGCCCGAAATCTTGGTTGGCAAATCCTATAGGATGGAGCTCCTACATGCGGACAGTCAGAGTTTCTGAAGCTTGTCCTGTTCCAGATGTATTGGTGTTACCTTTCCTCTGTAGTAAACTATACTGGCCGAGAGAGGGATCATACTGCATGGGCTCTAATTTCAGCCCAGGCTTTGTCTTATGGAGAGGTATAACTCCATTTTACAAACTATCGTCTGTCAAGACGGCAAGGTGTCAGTCATTACCAGTGTCTCTCGCAATCAGGCGAACCCACTCCGACTTCAGATGTACTTGTAATTTACGTACCCATGTCAAGGACGATAGGTCAACATTTTAGTTCAACTTCCCGGTGTAGGGGTTGAACCCCTTACCTCGGCATCAGCACACCGGGTGTTTAAGAACACGCGCTCCTATCCATTCGACCACCATGACCTAAAAGTCAATATTACTACCTGATTAGCACCGGCAGACGACTTGCGTTGATTTAGACGGTATGAGACGTCGGTCATTCAGTAAACACTGGCAAACTTCTGAACGTAAAAACTACTTATAAATCACAAACAGCCAAACAAATTATGTGGTTGATTGCGACGTTCTGTAAAAACATGCAGCTAACTTAACTTCATAAGTGATTAATGAGTGAAATAACGTATGAGAGGAAGTAGAGAAGGACAGAATGGCAGACCGGCCTGCGTACCCAATTCTTAACCCTTTGGAAAAAAAAAAGATTGTTCGTTCATGTCAGCAATAGCGTTCCTTTAATGCCATTTGTTTTGTGTTGCTGTGTAATTGCGTATGAAGACTTGTTTCGGCAATGTCCTCTTTTTTGTGATTGAATTCTGGTGTAGCTAATCTACACTGTGTTTTCTTTCGACTTGTTTACAGCTTTCTCCTCATAGTTAAACCCATCTAATCTATGTCTACGGCTTTCTCAAAGTTAAACTCATTTCATCGATGTCTATGGCTTGCTCGCAGTTAAACCCATTTAATCCATGTCTGCAACAATAAAACACGTCCCGTAGAGAACAACATTGTTGCTTGCTTCCACAATTTAAACATCGCACCCCCCGGGTGGAAGGACTTCTCATTGGTAAGAATTACTAATCGTCTCCTAAAAGACTTTTCGTTCAAAACGGGCTAAGACGTCTGGGTAGAAAATCACGCCTACGGGCCCGTCAGACCAGTCTACGCATGTGCGTGCGGAAATGTCATCGTCGTTTGCCAGTAATGAGTCCGGCACCCACCCACCCCACTCCATCCCACACAGAGAACACTATGGTGATGTGGTTTTAATGAAGCCTGCTGGAGAATCGATCCAATCAGGCGGTATCGCTGCTACAGTGTCTGGTAGTCAAGGACAGATGCGGAGATTAATAATAAATACGGGCTCTTGTGGAATCGATTTCTGTGAGAAGTCGGCTTTCGAAGCTAATTTTCTAGCACGAAATTCTAGAAAGGTGGAGAGACTATTGGTTATTTTTGTCGTCGTTATGTACTTTGTGACGGAGATATGGCTTAGAGGCAATGAACGTAATCTGAGAGACCATGTAAACGAAAAATAATAAATAAATGTTTGCATATCCTTTACAGGATATTGCTGTCAACATCAGCATCTTTCAGCTGATTGTTGATTTCTTGGCAAGATTACGCACAGTAGTTTGCCATTGCTTTCTGAGCGGCCGGCTCACTTACCCCGTAAGTTACTGACGCGATTCGAAGAACTGCTGATTCTCACCGTCGTCACGTTACCTACGAGAGTATACGAGATTAAGGAGAAAAGTCGCTAACCTCTAGGCCAGGAAGCCGGCATATGTAAACAATTGAAAGAGGAAATAACAGAATCCTTTGGAATCTCGATATTTAAAACCCATAAAGGGGCATTCTCTGGCTTTTTATGCTTCACCTGGACACCGCAAGGTACAAAAGGATCAAAGTGAGGTGAGATAAGAGGAGGTGAGGTGAGATGAGGTGAGGTGAGATGAGATGAGATAAGGTGGGGTGAGATGATATAAGATGAGATGATACATATACATGAACCCATAAATCAGTCATTAATTCGACGACTAGACTGCCACGGTGGAAGTAGAAACACCAGATATAAGCTAACCATTACAGTACTTCACAGGACAAGAGACCTACTTGGCGTCACTCACCTCCTCTGACGCTACTATACATATTCTATTGTGGGTAGGTTTCTAATGTTAAATCTTAACCAGAACCGCGGCCTATTCGGCATACCCATATCTATATTTAACTGTCCATGGATATTTGCTGTCCATGCATGCAATGCACAGCCCCCCTCCCACTCCCCCACCTTAATTTTAGCTCTTATCAGAGAAGGTTAAACGAAGTTGAATGTGACATCCTGGATTGTTAGTAAAAGGTCCTTTCTCTGGACATAAACACTGTATCTTTCGAAACAGAGACGGACGTAGTTTCTTCTTCTCATTCACAGAACATTGCTGCTCGGAGAAAGGAAGCCTCAAATATTGGGAAAAGATAAAATAGTAGATCAAAGACAACCATAATAAAACAGTTATGCACAGACCTATCAAGGCAGATATACAGGGAATTAAAGAAAATAGCACAAGACACATACATCTGAAATTGAATAACCGAGAAGCTTTATGATCAGCCCAACAGGTGAAATATTTTATGAAGACGAGGATGATGATGATATTGATGATAATGATAGTGATGATGATTATGATGATGATGATCATGATGATCATGATCATGATCATGATGATGATTGTGATGATGATAGTGATGATAGTGATGATGATGATGATGATGATGACGATGCTAATGATGTTGATGGTGATGATCATAATGATGATGGTACTGGTGATAATATTGATGATAATGATAATGGTGGTTGATGATAATGATGATTAAAATTATGATCAAAGGTAATGATGATGATGTTAATGATGATGATAATGATGAGTGTGATGATGACATATACAGAACTGATAAAGAACAGAACAAGATAGTCAATTACGGAACTGAATCATCAGGAAGATTTGCAATCAACGTAAGGTCTGAAAATTTTGAATATGATGTTTATGACTAGTGTTTGAACACCACAGCATAGCTTTGGTGACTAGACACTCTAACAGTATTGTCAGAAGTATCAAAAGTGAAATCTGCCTTTAGCAAAGTGATATTTGAAAATACATTAGAAACCCGGGAAGGATAACGCGGTCAACAAACACCTGAAGGAGTCGGATGTGTCGACCAAAATGCGCAAATATTGCAGCTATGATGTAAACAGGAACGACTCAAATATGTTCAAAACAAACATTTTTTATGACGAAGAAGAAGAAGAAGAAGAAGAAGAAGAAGAAGAAGAAGAAGAAGAAGAAGAAGAAGAAGAAGAAGAAGAAGAAGAAGAACAACAACAACAACAACAACAACAACAACAACAACAACAACAACAACAACAACAACAACAAGAAACACATTAAGGACATAACTGGGTACTTACAGCATGTGAGTGGCCGTCTTTGCTGACCACAGAATAACAACAGATCAGGACGCTGTGGACGACAGAATGAATACAACCATGTATTTGAGTCACGCAATTCATATACGTGGTGTCTTCATTCCCTACACCGGCATTGCGTTGGATTTCAAAGTAGACTTCTCGTTCAGAAAGCAATGGCAAACTACTGAAAGTAAAATTGGCAAGAAATTTAACCTGCCTTGATCGCAATGTCCTAAATAGAGGACGTGTAACTTTACTACGAGGTTCTTCAAATGAAAACCTTGAAAGTGTGATAGAAATTACAATTGTCTTGTAGCCTGTCAATATTGGTGTTAAGGATGTCAAGTGTGTCAAGCAGTGACATCACGGTGCAGACGAATACGGTGACGACATAAGGACAGTTTAAAATGGTCGCCCCACTGTTTACATGCAATAAAGAGAAGCAGCATTATGATATTCGTTTTTTTTTTTTCAACGGTGAAGAGTGAATCCTCTGAAACTTCATCGTTAAATGAAGGTCCACTATTTTGATGCTTGCCTCCCAGTCAGTCCAGCAAGTGTATGAGTGGAGTGGGAAGTTACAAATTGGCATGACTTCTGTGACAGACTGTTCACGACCGGGTCAGTCACACCGAGTAGTGACCCCAGAGAATTGTTTTCTACAGGAATTCAAGAACTTGTACTGAACGCAGTGATGATAAATTTGCTCTTTACTTTTTCAGAATATATTCACACACACACACACACACACACACACACACACACACACACACACACACACACACAAACGCGCACACACACACACACACACACACACACACACACACACACTCACACGCATTCACACACACACACACTCTCACACACACACACTCACATAAAACAACATACATTTAAGGTTTTCATGTGACGCCCCTCGTATTACGTATTGTCAATGTAGGTAGGATATTAACACATGTAGAGGTAATTGTTTTCTTCATTATGACACGTGTGCCACTCGGGAGAGGGGTAGCTTGACGGCTGGCCGAGAGGTCGCGTGCTCGAATCCCCGTAGAGGTAGTCATTTTAAATAATTGACTTGGGCTCATAGACAGACAGGCATACAGACAGACAGACAGACAGCCAGACAGATAGACAGACAGGCAGGCAATCAGTCAAAGTTGATATATAGATAGACTGGCAGGTAGACAGATAATATAGACAGTCAAATATACAGACATAGTGGATATATAGACAGATAGACAGGCAGGCAGGCAGATTAGATATATAGATAGACAGGTCGGCAGACATCATATACAATAAACAATAAAGAATACTAACTAACGTACCCTAGAACACAAATGACGCGTATTAGATGAAGTAGAGTGTTAAGTCTGTGCCTACTCGGCATTCACCTAACCGATCCGAAGCTCCTAAAAGGTCATTTTTTGTATCGCCGTGAGTTAAACCTCTTACCGCGGGCGAGAAAGTACACCTGTAATGCGACAGAATAAATTTCGTTTCTCTGTAATACCGCGTCGCATTTTGTACTCGGCATCTGTGAATTAACGCTGATAAATGATTGGCTTTCGTTAAAACAAGTCACGGTTAAAGCTCTCGAGTGTTAATGTCGTTAAAAGTTGATGACAGGTGAAATTGACTTACAATGTTAAAACATGACTTTTGCGTAGGACATTTTTTTCAGTAAGGGTACTAACTTTGAGAGTACAAGAGGCTTGTATGGTTTGAACTTGCCTGGTGGATACCGACGTGACCCTGATGCTAGTTCAACTACACGAATTTGGAGTGAAGATTGGTTAAGCGCTTCATTGTCAGCTTCGTGGCCATTAGAGGAGATATCATAATCAAATCCTCATGGGAACAGTGAGTTGAAACATTTTGGGGTGGCAGAGGTAAGATACCTCGGGTGGATGTGGAAAGGAAGGGGAAACCACCACACAAGTTTCCTAAATCTTCATGGTACCAAAGAT
This sequence comes from Cepaea nemoralis, assembly GCA_014155875.1. Classification (NCBI taxonomy): domain Eukaryota; kingdom Metazoa; phylum Mollusca; class Gastropoda; order Stylommatophora; family Helicidae; genus Cepaea; species Cepaea nemoralis. The sequence continues at coordinate 157,747 of JACEFZ010001925.1, read as the reverse complement.
ATCAGGGTAACAGAACGACGTTAATGGCTGTACTAGGACAACCTCATCGGGTAGGAACTTTGACAAGCCACCAGTAATGGTTGTACTAGGACAACCTCATCGGGTAGGAACTTTGACAAGCCACCAGTAATGGTTGTACTAGGACAACCTCATCGGGTAGGAACTTTGACAAGCCACCAGTAATGGCTGTACTAGGACAACCTCATCGTTTAGGAACTTTGACAAGCCACCTGTAATGGCCTGTAATAGGACAATCTCATCGGGTAGGAACTTTGACAAGCCACCAGTAATGGCTGTACTAGGACAACCTCATCGTTTAGGAACTTTGACAAGCCATCTGTAATGGCCTGTAATAGGACAATCTCATCGGGTAGGAACTTTGACAAGCCACCAGTAATGGCTGTACTAGGACAACCTTATCGTTTAGGAACTTTGACAAGCCACCGGTAATGGCCTGTAATAGGACAATCTCATCGGGTAGAGACTTTGACAAGCCACCAGTAATGGCTGTACTAGGACAACCTAATCTGGTAGGGACTTTGACGAGTTACAGGTAATGGCGTGGAGGAATATCATCTGTAGATTCGATACAGAACATCAAGAGACTAGATATCCGGAGAGACAAGAACGCCTACGCCATTGTACAACGTACTTTATGATGTACTCAGCTGTCATCATCTTCATGTGCCAAGCCGGTAAGCGTGCGCGATCATGTTTCGCCATTTTACGCGATCAAAAGAGTCGTGGATCAGCTCCATGTTCTTGTCTCTACCCTGCCAGTGGCCAAGCCATCCAGGTATTTACTTCTCTACCTTCCTCTTGTTCTTTTCCCCTCCATCTTGTATTCAGCTGTTGAAGATAATAAAGGATAGGAGGGTTGGTTTTGAGTGGCTGCGGACCACAGAGGATAAAGAACACCGGATAGATCACATATTCAGAAAGTCGGCTATTAGAATATAAATAAGTTTTAGTTTAGTTTAGTTTAGTCGACGCACCAACATCACGGCACACGGGTGTAACCCATAAGTTCTGGGTTCTACTCCTAACTCAAGCCCGAGTCCGGAGAATCTCAGCTCAGTGCACGAACTCCGTAGCACCGGCGAGGATCGTGAAATACTTTGGGTAAATTTTTAACTCGAAATTTTGCCCAGGCAGCGCCGTTAGGCTACTCATTTTCGATGCCCAGCTGCCAAGGGATTTTTTACGTGCACAACAATACACACGGGCGTCAGATCTCACTACCCAGAGACCAGGGGAAATTTTGTTACTAAAAGTCCACGGGAAAAAATCCCGGCTCTCACCGGGACTTGAACCCGGGACCTCCAGCACTGGAGGCGGACACCATACCTCGAGACCACGCAGCTCCTTGGAATATAAATAAACACACAGTTATTGTTTGGCGTTGATAGAAGTCAACAAGCATGAACAAGTGTACTTCTACGCATGACCAACTAGACACCCAGTTTGTTTCTGCAGAGAAGTGTTGTAATAGCTAAATCTTCTGACTTGTATGATGTCTAGTGAGTCTTCTAATGTCTGCTTTTTATTGTGGGGGGGGGGGGGGGGGGGGGGGGGGATTCTCTACTTCTTTGGGCGTCAAACAATACATTACATGTATGTGTATTTATTAACTGCCTTAGTGACCTCACAGAGTTCCCTAATTGATAGTTCTGTGTAATACAACTATTAGATTAGCTCGATAGTCCTTTTAGTTGGATACACAAAGCAAACGAAATTTACAGAGACAGCAAACCCATACGGAAAATATAATAATCATGGGAACTACATTAAAGGAACTGAGGCAGTAATGGACAGAAAGGCTTTGAATAAAATTACTGAGGACATGTGCTCTTTACTGGAATAAACAACAGAAGAAGAAAGAAAGAACACAAACTCTCTGAAATGGAATAAATTGAGTGCTTCTGATAGCATATTTCTAACAGCCAATATGGCATATCGTGACGTGGAACACTAAAGAATAGTAGAATGCCAGATGGCACAGGGAACACTGCCAGTGCAAACAATACCAAAGTCTTTGTTTCCTGAAAACCAAGGCCAAATGAAATATTTGCCTGGCTCATTGATTTCTGTGTGGCTGGGTCTGGCTGCAGTGTGCGGTGTGCGTTGTGCAGCACAATGGCGATGCGATATTTCACTGTTCCTGTGTGATTGGGGATGTTAGTAGGTCATGCAGCGATAACTGTATTACACAGTGACATCCGTGAACTTGGGGAGGAGGGGGTGTGGATTGGGGGGACAGGACGGGGTGGATTAAGGTCTTTTGAGGCCATAAGACAGTAAAAAATGTTTGACTGTCTCTCTCTTCCTCTCTCTCTCTGTCTCTTTCTCCCCATCTCTCCAACTGTCTCTCTCCTCTCTCTCTCTCTTTCTCTCTCTCTCTCTCTCTCTTCTCTCTCTCTCTCTCTCTCTCTCTCTCTCTCTCTCTCTCTCTCTCTTTCTCTCTAGTCATTCCTACCTCTCCTTTTCTGTTTTTTTTTCTCGCTGTCTCATTCTCTCTATTCCTGCTAACTTCTCTCCCTCTTCCTTACCACCTCTCTTCTCCCCTCTGTTCATCTCTCTCTCTCTCTCTCTCTCTCTCTCTCTCTCTCTCTCTCTCTCCTATATATATATATATATATATATATATATATATATATATATATATATATATATATATATATATATATATATCCGTTAAGTGAAGGTATTTCTGTATAGTATATCCGTTAAGTGAAGGTATTTCTGTATAGTATATCCGTTAAGTGAAGGTATTTCTGTATAGTATATCCGTTAAGTGAAGGTATTTCTGTATTGTATATCCGTTAAGTGAAGGTATTTCTGTATAGTATATCCGTTAAGTGAAGGTATTTCTGTATTGTATATCCGTTAAGTAAAGGTATTTTACCCGCCTTACGATGCCCTGGATACATAGTGCTAAGAATCTATTTTTGTAGACTAATGGGGACTTGCCGTTCTCCCTGGCGAAGGGGTTAAGGACGTTGTTCGTAATCCCGTATACTCACTATGAAACACAGCTGCGCGAGATTCAGCAGCCGGATCGCGTCGCGCTGGTTACTTACGGAGGTATGTGAGCCAGTCGTTCAGAAAGCAATGGCAAACTATTGAACGTAAATCTTGTCAAGACATCAACAGCAGCTGAAAAATGCTGGTGTTGACCGCAATGTCCTGTAAAGGATATGCGGTGAAAAAATGGGCACTAGTTAGGCGATGTGGTGGCCTGTATTTCCCAAGACGTATCCTGGCAGCCATTTTAGGTTTGGTCGACGTGGGGGGTCACGGTAAATTGTAAAAGTTTGAATCCTCCCCGACGCGGATCAAACCGTGATCATCGGGTCTACGATACAATACGATAAATACTACGTGACTAAAGCAACAAACACTTCGAATCAGACAACGTGACTAACACAACGCACAGTATCAGAACGAAGGTGACACACTAAACAAACAGTGACACGAACGATGGCGTGACTAACGCAACAAACGGTATCAGGGATTTAAAAAACGTGACACACACAGCAAACAATAACATGAAGAACGGCATGACTAACACAGCAATACACTATAAGAAAAATTAAACGTGACACACGCAACTAACGAACGAACGAACGAACAAACTTTATTTTCAAAAGGTTATAAATTAGGCACGCAGGCCCGTCTTACATTCTGCCTTTCTAATCTCTCATCTTTCGTTCATCAATTGTGCATCTCACATTCACGTAGGAAAACAATAACAGAAGGACAGCGTGACAACAAACGCTATCTGTGAAAAACCTTGATCAAAACAATAAACCGGACCAGAAACGTCATACGAGAAAAAAAAACAACAATAACAACAAAAACAGAAAATGACGAGAAATTCAAAAACAGGCAGTTGCAAGCAAGAGATAACAACCAAAAGGTTAAATGTTACAGTTGTTTATTGTTGTCGTAGTCATTATGTTATGACAATGTCAGATTATATTGTAGTAAAACGATGTCACTTCCATTTAGCAATATCGATCCAAACTGGCATTTCAATAGCTGACAGGTATGTTTCTTTTCGAATATTTTTTTGGTTTACAAGTGATTTGTGTTTTCTTAACTGGCAATAGGAAGAATAGCCGGGAAGTCAACGAAGTTGACAGGTAACTGCGCTAATAATGTCATTTGCATGGTCGGACATGGGTTCCATGCCCGTGCTCTTCGCCTGCTAAAGTGAGGGGAAAGACTGGCAACCTATTTCTCCCTGCATTCAAGCCTCATCATCAGCATATGCCATGCCGATAAGCGTGGGCGTAATGTTTCGCCATCTCACTCGATTGCCACAGTCGTGGATCAGCTCTGTTTTCTTGTCTCAACTATGTCATGTGGCCAAGCCATCCAGGTATTTACTTCTCTACCTTCTCCATGTTCTCTTCCCCTCGATCTTCCCAGTTGTCACCAAGTTCTCTCTCTCTCTCTCTCTCTCTCTCTCTCTCTCTCTCTCTCTCACCGCAAGTGAAACGTGATTCTAGATATTTAAATTCGCTGGTTTGTTTTATTTTCACGTTCTGTATTTTGGATTGACAGGGTGTCCGACTGTCTGCCTATCACCATTATCTCTGTCTGTTCAATGCTTATTTTCACGATATATTTCTCACACTTGGTACTGACTTGATTTACATGGTTCTGAAAGCTTCTCTTCATCTTCTTTGTGTAAATGATGTAAGTATGTATGCAGGTAGGGGTGCGTGTGTTTATTCATGTGTGCATGTAAGTGTCTTGCCTGCCTGTCTCATAACATGGCAGTATGTATTGTTTATGTTTACAACGGTCATTTGACAATGTTTTCCCCCCTATGTGAATGTAACCTGCATAATAGACAATTAATGAACGAAAGATGAGTGATTGGAAGGTGTGAATGTAAGAGGGGCCTGCGTGCCCAATTTTTGAACCTTTGAAAATAAAGGTCTTACGTTTGTTCGTTCTGCTATTAACACTTTGTCGTCCGCAAATAATAATTCTGAACTGTTATTGTCTTCTTCGTGCTCTGCTTCTCGTCAAACAGCAGAGAGCGAAGAAGAAGGTAACATTTCAGAATTATTATTTGCCTAAATCGATACTCCATCAACATCAAAAATGAAAACCATTACGGTTAGCATCGCACATAATAATAATGACATATGATTCGTAATACACAGCTATGGTTTTAAGTGTAGTGAAAAATGTCTAACGTAAATGCTGTATTGTAACAGTTCTGTTCCCAAGTGGTTAAGCAGACTAAAGCGTGCAAATACGCACTTAATAAAAGCATTCACAGATGACAGCCATCAAACACGTGTCCTATGGTTCCAGCTTCCAATATGGCAGCTACGCGTGCCAATCAGAAGTCAGATAAATTAGCATCCGGCTTCGGCAAGCACGCGCTTTTGTTGTTCGGCACGTGCGCGGCTTTGTGCGAATAGGGTGCGATAGTTGGTATTGGTGTGCTGCCGTCGTTTGAGATACTTGGGGTGCTTCTTCTTCGTGTGCGCCCAAGTGTGTGTAGGCGTATGTTTTTTGCCTGTCATCGGATTGTATGTCATTTGTAAGAAGTGGTTATAATATTAAACCTGACAGCTATGTTGTAGATCACAGAAGGGGAACGTCCGGTCCGCGTGTCGTATGCGGTTCACGAAATCATTTATTCCCGTCCTGGCCAAGACAACCGCAGTTGGACTAGAAATTCAATAAATCTAGGAGCTTTTTTTCTGGGTCATAATAGTAAAGTCAATTTTGAGGGGTAGGCAAGGAAACTCGAGTAAGGAATGCACAAAACATATACGGAGCAGTGTTCGCGTTAAACGTGTTGCTGGGAGCGTTTCTTTTCTAAACTTGCCATTGCAAATTCAAATAGTTGACTGTGCTCAAACCTGATGCAACCCTGAAAAAAAATATAGCTGCGAATATCAACATCATGAATACCAGCTAACATACGCCTCCCCAAAGAGAACAGGTACCAACTATCACATTAGGGGTGAGCTAATTAAATGTTTGACCAAATATAGCAGGCTAGTTGTTAAATTGATAAATTGTAAGGCCCGCAATTGATCCTATACATATCTCATGGCCCCTGGCAGACAAAAACACGGTTTTCCCCACCACCCGGTTATAGATACAAAGGGATATAAAGAGAGAGGTTCTAGTGCATTAGCTAGCACGGTTGAGTGACGATACAGTGACCAGCATGGTTGTGTGACAACCGAGTAGCCAGAAGGTTGTGTGACGACGCAGTAGCCAGAAGGTTGTGTGACGATACAGTGACCAGCATGGTTGTGTGACAACCGAGTAGCTAGAAGGTTGTGTGACGACGCAGCAGCCAGAAGGTTGTGTGACGACGCAGTAGCCAGAAGGTTGTGTGACGATACAGTGACCAGCATGGTTGTGTGACAACCGAGTAGCTAGAAGGTTGTGTGACGACGCAGCAGCCAGAAGGTTGTGTGACGACGCAGCAGCCAGAAGGTTGTGTGACGACGCAGCAGCCAGAAGGTTGTGTGACGACGCAGTGACCAGATGGTTGTGTGACGACGCAGTGGCCAGAAGGTTGTGTGGCGACGCAGTGGCCAGATGGTTGTGTGACGACGCAGTGACCAGATGGTTGTGTGACGACACAGTGGCCAGAAGGTTGTGTGGCGACGCAGTGGCCAGATGGTTGTGTGATGACGCAGTGACCAGATGGTTGTGTGACGACACAGTGGCCAGATGGTTGTGTGACAACGCAGTGGCCAGCATGGTTGTGTGACGACGCAGTAGCTAGACGGTTGTGTGACGACGTAGTGGCCAGAAGGTTGTGTGATGACGCAGTGACCAGATGGTTGTGCGACGACGCAGTGACCAGATGGTTGTGTGATAACGCAGTGGCCAGATTGTTGTGTGACGACACAATGCCCAGATGGTTGTGTGACGACGCAATGGCCAGATGGTTGTGCGACGGGCTAACATTTGTAATGGCGTATGGCACCAGTAAACATATACTGCCTTTGTGCTTGACCTTCCGGTGCGTTGACAGAGACGTAGGGATATCATTAAATACACCTACCAGTCAAACATCAGCGTTGACTTCCCGTGCGGAAAGCAATGGCAAACTACTGAACGTAAAATTGTGCAGAAAAATCAATCTTGAGTATGGGTTGATCACTGTGTCCTACAAGGGAAATAAGCATTTGTATGTACACATTTGTATGTGCTCCTGTATGTACACATTTGTATGTGCTTCCTGCTATGTACACATTTGTATGTGCTCCTGTTTGTACACATTTGTATGTGCTCCTTATGCAACACATTTGTATGTGCTCCTGTTTGTACACATTTGCATGTGTTCCTGTTTGTACACATTGGTATGTGCTCCTTATGCAACACATTTGTATGTGCTCTTGTATGTACACGCGTTTGTGTGCTCTTGTATGTGCTATTAACTTACAGTTCAGAATTAGAACCGCCAGGAAGGCTAACCCGCTCAACAAACAGAAGCCGGAATGTGCCGACCGAGAGGTGCAAATATCGCAGCTCTGCTGTAAACTGACACAACGCAATTACGTCCGAATCAAAACAAAAATATATCTGACGAAGGAAGACGAAAAATATTGGGACCTTGCGCAATTTTTTTATGAGCTGCACCTCCCACGCCGGCCAAAGAATCACCCCTGTCTGCACTCTAATGTGGGAAACTTGAACAGTTCTGTTACCCTACAGCCTACACAGAATTCTTATCCAGCCACTCTTTTCTCAACACAACCCACTCTCACCCATCTCGCTATTGCTATGTGCTCGCGCGAGATTAGAAATAAATTAACCCGTTTTATTGATCCGTTTTATTATAGTTATTTTTATCCGCATTGTGTCGTTTCTCCAGCTTCTTTCATTTCTGTTTTTTAACATGGTGGTGTGCGACTTCCGCTTGTGTGGAGCTGCGCACGGCGTGAATAGAGATTCCTGAATGTTTCAGTTTTTCATTGTTTCCCTCAATTATCTGCTTTATATTGTTCTCTGTTTTACTCCCTTTGTGCCAAAGCCATTTTTATAATGAAATTTTCATCAACAGCCTCGAGATTTCGTTCCGTGTAATGAGCTTTTGATATTTTTATTGATTTTTCATTTCACTTTGAAAGCTGTTAACAGCGAGAAAGGTTTTAGATGAAGAGAAAAAGAAGAGGAGACGTAGAAGGATGAGGAGGGGAAGGAGAAGGAGGAATAAGATGAGGAGGAGAAGAGGTAAAATTAGAAGGAGGGGTATTTAGAGACAACGACGAAGCAGAAGCTGCTGATTAAGTCTCATATGATGATTAATTGTCTTAAGCGACTTCCCGTAACTGCCATGAGCTTAAATATCGCCGAAATGTTATCACTGCGAAATGTTATCTCAATTAAAATATTAATTTAGTAGTTTTCCCTTAGCAACCTGCTTTTAATTGGTACATAATACAAACATGTCTGCTTCCATATAAACAACTTTTAAGTCCTAACACACACCTACTTCTCATTTTCCGCCATCCATTTTTATTTGGTCCAAACCCACTTTTTGTTTGGCGCTGAACATATAATGAGAAATGTAAGAGATGATATAAACAGGGAGCAATATGATGCCCTAAATATCGGTGGTCATGAAATACCAGAGATTCGATATTCTGATGATACAGTATTACTATCCACAACACATAATGATATAGAAAACCTAATAACATCAACCCAAAGAAATAGTGAAAATCACAACTTATATCTAATCAAAGCGAAAACAAATATAATGCATACAGTTAAAACTACTATGGAAAAAGAAATATATGTTAATGAGGAAAGATTGGAAGTGGTGGAAAATTTCGAATATCTTGGGTCATTGATTACTAACAATGGTGATACAATGAATATAATTAACACGACGACTATCAATTGCTCTTCAAAGACTAAAACAACTTAATAAATTATGGCGTTTACAGATAGAACTACAAAAATTAGTTTTTAAAAGCTTGCATCTTTCCCATTGCAACTGTGAGACCTGGACACTTACTAAACAAGCTAAACAGCGTATAAATGCTTTTGAATATAAATGTTACACACGGGGTCTAAGAATATCGTGGGTAAGGAAAAGAACAAATGCATCCATTCTTCAAGCGCTAAATATCGAAGAGGGTTGGCTATCAAAGACGATAAAACAAAGAAAATTGAAATATTTTGGTAACTTGAAACATCATGAAAGATTGGAGAGAACAATAATGGAGGGATATATGCCTGGGAAGAGAGGAAGAGGAAAGCCAAAGAGAAGATGGGTGCAGGATGTGGCGGATGATCTCCAGATGGGATGTATCGGACGCGGGACATCTTGCTTATGATCGAGAAGTTTTCCGGAAGGTTGTTATGAAAGTGAAGGTTCTGAAAAGGACATGCTACTGATTGAATGAATGAATGAATGAATGAATGAATGAATGAATGAATGAATAATGAATGAATGAATGAATGAATGAATATGTTAAAATATCTTTCTTATGCATCGCTATATATTCATTACGTTCTCATCATTTTTCTATAAAACTACATATCTGAATCTTCCATATATTTCCTCGCTAATCCGCTGATTATCCATGATTCACGTCGATAATTCGGGATAGACTTGATATATCTCTTAAGATCTCTTTTTTTTCAGCACGATTTGCAAAGGTATATGGCGTAAATTATTCTTCATCTCGTGAAAAGCAAATTTTGCTGTCACTTTTCTATACGCAACTTCTTCAATACATTGTCTTGACAGACAAGACGTTCGGGTGACAAAATTCATGTCTGGTGCCGAATGTTGAACAGACCATCGTCTCATTATCTCTAAAATAAACATACACATCAAACCAACTCGGCGTCCTCAAGGGGCAAAAATGCAAAGAAAACTAAATGTCACCCGCCTAAACAGCAATAAAATGCAGCTGTCGTTTGAAAACATGCTGGAAGTCCGCCTCAAGCCCAATGCTGCAGCTACACAGGATGTGGAAACGGAGTGGAGAGCCCTAAAGGACATAATTTACAACGCTGCTATGGAAATCCTAGTTTCAGCAACCCCCCGCCCCGAAAGCATAAAGACTGGTTTGATGAAAATTCTGAAGACATCAACCAATTGCTGGCCGAGAAACATCTTCTCCTCAAGGCACATTTGAATGACCCGAAATCAACATAAAAAAAATGCCTTCAAGAACATTCGGAGAGTAGTGCTGCAGAAACATCGGCACATGCGGGACTCCTGGCTGAGCAGCAAAGCTGATGAAATTCAAGGCTTTGCTGACAGACATGATATGAAAAACTTCTACGACTCACTGAAAGCGGTCTATGTCCTCCATCACCAGGTAATAGTTCCCCTCCTCAGTGCAGATGGGGGAACATTGGTCACCGATTATAAAGAAATCCTTCTGGGACAGATCATTTCTATAAAGCAGGTGTATTATTCACACTGCTATATGCTTGTGAAACATGACTGTTTACCAGCGGCATGCTAGGAAATTAAACCACTTCTACACAATCTGCCATAGGAAGCTATTGAAGATTAAATGGCAAGACAAGATCCCAGACACTGAAGTTCTAGAAAGAGCATCCATGCCCAGTATCCACACTCTACTAATGAAAAATCAGATTCGCTGGGCTGGTCACTTAACTCGTATGCCAGATCATAGACTCCCTAAACAATTTTTTTTTACGGCGAGCTGCGTTCTGGTAAACGCTCCCAAGGCGGCCAGAGGAAACGCTTTAAAGACACTCTGAAAGTCTCACTGAAAGCTTTTGGAATTCATCCTGACACCTGGGAGACTGCTGCTAAAGACCGTAATTCATGGCGTACATCATTACATAAGGGTGCAGTCACTTGTGAAGCAACCAGGGCTGCAAGAGCTGTGAAGAAAAGGCTGGACAGAAAAATCACTGCAGGAGATCCTCTTCCTGGAACGTCAAGCATTCTTTGCTCACATTGCCAAAGAACATTTCGAGCCAAAATAGGCCTTATCAGCCATCTTAGAACCCACGGCTCCATACTTTCAGCCCCACTGGATGAAATGAATGGTCATCATCATTCTTGATGGACAAACAACAATACAATGTCTATATCCTGTTACCAAAGATCCCACATAGTTGTACACACTGACATTCTTCAAACCACGTCCATTTACTCTGATATTGTATTTGGGAGACATTCCCTCTTTGCAATTACCATTACTTCTGTTCTTTATCCCCCTGAGAAATCACTTTCTAATCCTGCCTGAAAATGTCATATGAAAACATGGCCTGTTTCATCAAACAGACTATTGTTACATTTGTGCGCAATAATAAGGCGAAATATGCAAACAGCACATTTACTCTGAAAGCAGTGGGGAGGTTTTTCATTATTTGGACCGTTTCTTTCTCCGCCACTACCATTACACCCCACACATCCATTTTTTTACGTTTCCGTTTGGACGACAGGTCCTGATAGATACCACAGGAAACGGAAGTCACCACCTCGTGGGATGCGATCAATGCGCATGTCAAACCGGAGGTGGTGTGTTATTTTGGGGAGAAAATGGCAATTCAGTACACGGGGATCATTCGGTTCAACATGCACTGAAACTAGAAAAGATAAATGTTGTATTTTTGAAATAATTATTTGAAATAGACATATTTACTAGTGCAGTGTTATATATTGGAAGCTTGGTTGATATTTTGCTGATTCAGTGACAAACAAAAGTATGTTTGGACTTAACATGATACACAATCAAATGAACATGTATTATAATGTTCACTGAGCATTGAAATTGCGGAAGATATAACGAAACAAAACAAATAACACAACCAACGTAGTATGGCGATGTATCGCCCCTTCTGTTAAATTGCGAGGTTTTATTTGGCGATATATTATCCTTTGGCACTGATTCAGTTAAGAAAGAAAAAAAATGTGTCAAAGGTCATATTTTATATAAAAGACACGGGAGTACACTTGCCTTCCACCATAGTGATTCATGTTTCCGTGTCATTGTCTTCTCAGATAGGGGACAAACCTGAAGGACCGGGGTACGTGTTCCGCACGATCACGTTAAAATTCGAAATGAGAAAGCTGAAAAGGCCATTTCTTCTTCAGTTGTCCCCCCTTTTGGTACAAATAGAAAGCCGAAAAGGCCATTTCTTCTTCAGTTGTCCCCCTTTTGGTATAAAGAGAAAGCCGAAAAGGCCATTTCTTCTTCAGTTGTCCCCCTTTTGGTATAAAGAGAAAGCCGAAATGGCCATTTCTTCTTCAGTTGTTCCCCCCTTTTGGTATAAAGAGAAAGCCGAAAAGGCCATTTCTTCTTCAGTTGTCCCCCTTTTGGTATAAAGAGAAAGCCGAAATGGCCATTTCTTCTTCAGTTGTTCCCCCCTTTTGGTATAAAGAGAAAGCCGAAAAGGCCATTTCTTCTTCAGTTGTCACCCCTTTTGGTATGAAGAGAAAGCCGAAAAGGCCATTTCTTCTTCAGTTGTCCTCCTTTTGGTATAAAGAGAAAGCCGAAAAGGCCATTTCTTCTTCAGTTGTCACCCCTTTTGGTATAAAGAGAAAGCCGAAAAGGCCATTTCTTCTTCAGTTGTCACCCATTTTGGTATGAAGAGAAAGCCGAAAAAGGCCCTTTCTTCTTCAGTTGTCCTCCTTTTGGTATAAAAAAGAAAGCCGAAAAGGCCATTTCTTCTTCAGGTTGTCACCCGCTTTGGTAGAAAGAGAAAGCCGCAAATGGCCATTTCCTTCTTCAGTTGTCAGCGCCCTTTTGGTATAGAGAGAAAGGCCGAAAAGGGCCATTTCCTTCTTCAGAGTTGTTCCCCTTTTGGTATAAAGAGAAAGCCGAAAAAGGCCATTCTTCTTCAGTTGTCACTCCTTTTGGTATAAAGAGAAAGCCGAAAAGGCCATTTCTTCTTCAGTTGTCCCCCATTTTGGTATAAGTCCTCATCTACCTCACGCGAAGGTAATATTTTACTATCTCCTTGCTGTACTTCCCATATAGTTCACCCCTGTCTTTACTCCTTCTCTCCGTGGTTTTTATGTGTGCCACCACTTGGTTGACTTTGTGGGTTCCAGACAAGAATTGTTTGGTTACACTGTCCTCGGGTTTTCTCACCGCGTAGCTATCGCAAGCGTCTTTTCCTCAACTCTTGGTTCATTGGAAAGTGTCTAGCTCTCTCCATGAGCTCTATATCGGTGAGTATGCCATGCCATTTTAGTCCCACTATTCCACACAAACACCAGTTCAGGACTGTTTGTGGTTTATCAGTTATTCCTATGGTCGCTGTCTATGTTTCTGATCCATAAACCAGTACCGATTTAACATTGGAGTTGCATAAAAAGCCGTTTCCAAGGCTAAATTGTAAGAGTCGACGTTGTGGCGATGGAGTTAAGAGCGCTGTTCATAATCCTGCATACCGCGTTTGAAACACAGGTGTGAGTGCCGGTCGTTCAGAATGTAATGGCAAACTACTGAACGTAAACTTGCCAAGAAATCACAAACAGCCGAACAATTCTGGGGTTGACAGCGTGGTCCTGTAAAGGATATACAAGTAAGTTGTGGAAAAGTGTGAGGGGTATAAAAGGTAATACCACGTTTATCTCTAGTGGGTTAAAACTGTAATGTTATGGTGACTAAAAGGTATTTTATATAATGGTATTTCAAATTATATCACCTACCCACATATTAATTTCTGTAGAATGTTTACATTTGTCCAGTAAGGCGTTGGGGTTAACCCAGCTCTGTTGACTTGTTACTTGAGTTACCTCTGTCCAGGTGAGTTAATAGTTAGTTGCATATCCTTTACACAACGTAACAGTCAACCCTAGCATTTTTTGGCTGTTCGTGATTCCTGGGCAAGTTTACGTTCAGTAGTTTGCCATTGCTTTCTGAACCACCGGCACCTATACCATTTCATAAACAACTAACGTAAGGCGGTCTGCTGCCAAATCGCCTCCAGCTGTGTTTCGAAAGCTGGCATGCAGGATTACGAACTGCGTCCGGCATTTCAAATGAGAACACCTTCCCACAACATAATACCTGTAGAATGTGGACATTTGTCCACTAAGGTGTTGGGGAAACTCCAGCTCTGGCCGTGGGACCCAGAGGTGTTTCCAAGGCACCAGGACTAGGTTCTAAACTGGCCAAGACCTATTAACACGTCCTAGTCGTGCGTCCTGGGCAACAGGTCCCTTCGGGGTCCTGGCTAACGTAATAGGATCGCTGATTCTTCCGAAGTCGGAGAGTGTCTGCCTGCACGGAGAAGAGCCACCAGTCTGCACACCAATAAGCCAGACATGGGTCAACGGATCCTCACGCAAACCTCAGGTCCGGTATGACATCACACTGATGTTGGACAACAGGATGTCTTCATCCGACATACAGGACTTCACGCTGGAGTTCACAGCCAGCGAACGCAAGTAAAAAGCATCTCTGGCCGTATTTCTGTATGTCCAAACCCAGAACCCTGTAGCATCATGCAAGGCCCAATAAATAAATTTAAAATTATCCCGAGGCAGTTTCTTGCTACGAACTTTAATCTGCCATCACATTCTGTAGGCCGAGAGCAAAGAGGAATAGATGGTCAGTCTTTTCCTCATTTGGCAAGAGACGAGCCCTGTCACCGCACCCGCGTGCGATGGTGCCCATTACATTCCCGGCGGAGCTCGCTATCAACTACACCAGCCAGTTGACCCAGTGCGTTATAATATGTCATGATTAAACTCACGGATGCGCTAATTTTATTTAACACTTTAATTGGATATTTCAGTCCATGTTAAGCAATATACAACATTAACACAATAGTTATAATTGAGTGCATTGATTTATTTAATCGACGCCTGTGCGTTAGATGGTGTAAACGCAGTTACGCAATTCCTCGACGTACCGATTTAAGAGCTCAAAATCAGCTGCATGCAATTTGAGACGATACTGCTTCGAGGGTACGAGTGTCCGCAGTTTATAAAGTCCGTTTTTCTTTGTGTCTAAATCCAGATCTGTTTACCTGTTTCTTTGTCATTTTTCTATATTCCAAATCAAAATATATTTTTCTGTCTCTATTTCTGTTTTTCTATGTGTCTAAATCAAGATCAATTTGTCTCATTGTCCGTTTTTCTATGTGTCCATATCCAGAACTCCATAGCCTCATACAATGCCCACACAAGCAACAGACATCAATGACTAAATACACAATCACCCCGCCACTCGACGTTGCCGTCTGATGACAAACATGGCTGGCGAAAACACTGACCACACAATCAACAAATCGG